>LR749544.1:1718212-1853123 GCA_902729485.2 Mus minutoides
GGCAGGTGGGCAGGGGAGGCAGGTGGGCATAGGAAGCAGGTGGACAGGTAGGCAGGGGAGGTAGGTGGGTATGTGGGCAGGAGGGCAGGGGAGGCAGGTGGGCAGGGGAGGCAGGTGGGCAGGTGGGCAGGAGGGCAGGTGGGGGGCACAGAGAGGATGGCATGTGCTGCAGATTCTCTGAGGAGCTGCTTCTCTGGTGAGGCCTTGGGGATGTTGCTTGGCAGTCCTGGGTTGTTGAGGTGTGTGTGTGTGTGTGTGTATGTGTACTGGTTCATGTGGGTATGTCCAGGTGTGGGAGTACATATATGTATGTGGGCCAGAGATCAATATTAGGTGTCCTTCTTAATTATTCTCCACTTTATTATTTGAGACAGGGTCTCTCACTGAGCCTGAGACCCGGTTTGTATGTGGATCCTGGGGATGTGAACTTAGGTCTTCATGCTTGAGTGGCAGGCATTTTCCTAACCAGGCCATCTCTCTAACCTTGTGGAGTGGGGATATTGAAACACTGCAGCCTATGCGTGCATTCTCTCCTGCTGACAGTGCTCTCTCTTTCGTTTACCAGTTTGTTCATTATTCATGAGGACTTTCCCTTTTGGAAGAACACTGCCATCAGAGGACCCTGTGTCCACGTGTTCACCTCTGACCCCGGCTCATTCCTCAGGACATGGGTCTGTAGGCTGTCCTGAGTCTCCCTCCTGGATGCAGGGCACACTGATACCAGCTTACCCTTGGTCCTTTCACAGAAAGGACAATACCCTGTAGCTCTTGCTCACTCTGCGAGCTGATAAATTAGCCATGGGCCTCAGGCAGGGCTGAGAGCCAGCTCCCCATTGGCCAGCATCTCCACTCTCACGTAGGACTTCCTCTGCAGTGGGCTGCTAGCACCTTAGAGAGCAGACACCTGAGGGACAGTTCTCAGTGAAGGCCATTTCCACAGAGAGCGCTTTTACTCAGCTCCTGACTCTCAGACCTCCTTTCAGAAACATCTGCACCTGGGGCTGGAACCTAGGCAGCCCGTGCCAGTGGTGGCACGTGGCCTGTGACCCTCCACGCACATGGTGGCAGGTGGGAGGTGGGGGGATTGGGGAGTGTGTGCATGGTGGCTTGTGAGAGGTGACATCTGGCCCCAGCATTTGAGGTGTCTTCCAGCGAGTCAGTTTCCCCCAGTTCCATCTTACAGGACGTGCAGTGTGTGAGCTGTGGAGAAGGAGAAGCGGCTGCTCTGCTGTGGTCCTTCTCTCCCACTGGGTTCTGCTGCCTTCTGCTTGGAGCACTTTAATCCCCAAGCTCCCGCCATGACGTCTGACTAACATTTATTTGTCTTAACCCCGGACTACGGTGGACAAAAGATGGGAACAAACTGGTGCTTCTGGTCCCTATGCCAAGGGAGCAGTTTAGGAGAAAACCACCAGACCAGACTTCAGAAATTTCAGTGATAAGATTTTCCTAAGTGTAAATAATGTATACATATGGTGAATGGGGCTGAGCCTCACAGGCAGCAGTGGGTAAATGTGCTTTATTTTAGAAGATGTCCTTTTGGGTCAAGAGATTTATAATCAAGGGATCAAGATATATATAGATATAGATATAGATATAGATATAGATACACATACATATATATATCATATATATATATATACACATACACACACACACACACACACACACACACACACACACACACATATATATATATATATATATATATATATATATATATATATATATATATATATATATGGTAGATATGGTGGTTGTGGTGTTTAGGAACACACAAAAATAGAGGAGCTGGTCGGAGACCCACTGAAGAGGAGGCCCCCCTACCTTCCTGCTGTCCCTTACCGTCACGTGGGGAACACGGGGTTGCAGGATCATCGGTGGTTGTTTGGTTCATAATTTGGCCTCATACAGCAAGGAATGGAAGGGTTTTTATAGGTGGGGTTGAGTTTAGTGTTTTTCCTATAAAATAATTTCCACAAATTTAGCTTCAGGCTCTCCTTCTCTGTCTGATATAGGAGCCCTGACTTAGAGTTTGTTTTTTGAACATCTATAAAATGCACAATCCTGTGGCCAACAGCACCCACCCCAGTGGATCATGTCATAGAGCTACCTGTCTTTCCAGAACCATCTACCTGCTCCCTCCTGCCTTACCTGTCCTCTCCTTTCTTCTTCTCTCCCTTCTTCCCTCTTTCCCTCCCTCTCCCTTCCTTCTTCCCCTACTTCCTTGAAACCACTATGATAATTGATCAATAGTAATATAAAATAAGGAGTATATTCAAGATTAAAGTATTTATATATGTCTCTTAATTTATCTTTCCCCAAAGTACAGTTTTTTTGTTTAATTTCAATTTAATGGTAATGGAACGGTCTATTTTTGTTCTTTAAAAAGTGGTCATCTCTCTTGACCCCATTGCTAAGATCCCCCCTGGAATTGGGTTCTGTGTTGGACAGAGCAGCGTGTCTGTGATGGAGCTGATGGCTGTTAGTGAAGTGGTGAGGCATGGCTATCTGTGAGCAGTGGCATTCTGTGGGTGCAGAGGCCAGGGATGAAAAATTACTTCAGTGGATCTGGACGGATCACTGCGAACACTCCATACAGTTCCTTAAAGAACCACACACCGTGGGCTGCAGAAATGGGCAGTCGGTAAGATGCGTGTCATGTAATCACAAGGACTGGATTCAGATCCCCAGCACCCGTGTGAAAGGACAGGAGTGGAGGCATACATTGGTAATTCTAGGACTGTGGTGAGCAGGGACTGGTGGCTCTTCAGAGCTAGTCAGTCTTTCCAACTGTGAGTCGTGGGTTCAATGACAGGCCCCGTCTCAAAACTAACCTGGAGATCCCTAGAGGAGGACATCTGACATTTATCTCTGGTCTCCACCGGTATTCTCAAACATATGTACAAATACACACAAACATGAGCATACATATACCACACACACATAAACATGTGCATACACACAGGCACACACACAGTCATCGTTATCATTGTCATCATCATCATCATCTACTTACTATACAAATCCCACACATAGAAGGTGTAAAACATAGAACATTTTTGTTTGATTTTTTTTTATGTGTGTGTGAAAGATATGGTGACTGAGAAGACACTGGCATTTAGTAGAATACAAAACTAAATTTAATGTCTCAATATCATAAAAAACTAAATGGGAAGAAAATAAAATGTAAAGAACATTTAGACTCAAAACAACCTGTACATTACTACTCTAACAAGAATCTAGAAGATGAAGAAGCCATTATCAGCCTCTCCGCCGTTGTGTGCGGGATATGAGGGAAGAGCTAACATCTCAGGTAATCAGTTCCCCTTCTTCCTGGAATGGCCCAAGTTGATCATCTACAAGCTGTTTGTATAGAGTCAGGTGGGTTCCTCAACATAAATCCTGGTCTGTGTCTACAGACACTGTCTGTCCTCATAGCCAGATGCTTGCCACTATAGCGGGGACATTTGCACTAAGAGAGAAGATTAACTAATTGTCACACACGGGACCAGCCGGGACATTGTTCCAGGCTTGGCTTCAATTCTTGTGCTAAAGAAGAAAAGTCCCTGCAACAATGTCATTAATGTGATAAAAAGAAATACTTGTTAATAACTAGATAATTTTAAGAACTTAGGCTCATCCATCTGCTAATCTGGGCTGTGATTAAGGAGCTAATACTACCACCCATTATTCCTAATGACAAGACCAAGCAGGCTTAACGCACAAGCCATAGTGAGGAGGTGGTGAGGGATATCAGCAATCTGAGCCGCGATTGAGGAATTGGCCCGTCCTCCACACAACAAAACTGATACAAAAGAATTACACCCTCACTAAAGTCTATTTCCTCGTATAATCACACAAAATGATTTTTCTTAAATATGATAATAAATCACAGCAAAAAATCAATGTGGCAGGGCCCAACTGCTATGGCCTGATAACGCATCAATCAATATTTAGTATTTAGATTTTAATTAATACACAGCCCTGCAGAGGCTTTTTAGGAGAGAAATATTTTCTCAGATAAAAAATCCGGCACCGTTAGCATGCAAACGTGGTTGCTCATATCTGTCATTGATCAATCTGCTCGAGTTGTGATTAAAACCCTCGAAAATATCAGACAAGAGGAAGAAACAGATTGGGCCCAGAGAAGACCGTCGTGGGCGGTTCGCAGTGAGGGAGGTGGCAGGGCAGCTGTAGCCTTCCAGCCCAGTTGCTGGCTTGAGCAGGCCCATGGGGGACTTGGTAGCTTGTGGAAACAGACTGGGCTCTTTGCTGCTGGATGGGAACCAGGACACCGTGAATGAGCATCTCTAGTTACTGCTGCCACACTCTCCAGCCTTGTTAATTGTAGTTTGGGATGAAATTCTCCCTTTGATGAGAATAACACTTTAAAAATGATTGTACTGTTGGTGTGTGTGTGTGTGTGTGTGTGTGTGTGTGTGTGTGTATACATTGATTTCAGGAATCATTTTAATTTCTGGCAATTCCCTTGACATAGGTGTGGGCTACTAAATCTAAAACTATAAATAGGCATCTGGGGATTTCCATCTCCAGCCCTCTGAGTGGGAGAGATCTGTTGCCCGTCTTCTGTTCTCAGACTGTCTCCTCAGGGCTGGTGGTGGCCGGCACCCGCACTGCCCTTACATGTCTTGCCTCCTACAGTTGTCCTGTGAACCACAAGTTTACAAACAGGCGCAAGAGGAAATGGCCACTTGCTTGGTGTCTGCATCCTGGCATTTGCCAGGCATTTTATCTCCTAAGAAAGTTTCCCTTTTCTAGTCCCTGCAGTCTAACCAATCAGAAGTAAGCAGGAAAGATGGAATGTTTGTGTTTGGAGACTTTTGGGAAACAGTTAAAGGAAGAAGAACCTTGTCTCTGGGGTGAATGGAAAGTGGGCAGGGCTGAGTGGTTCAGCCGCTCCCTGTCCTGGGTCACCTCCTCTTTCTTTAGTCTCCAGCTGAAGTCCCTTCTCCCCTTGCTTGCAAGCCACGTGTGGCCTCTGTGGAAGTGTTGATACAGCAAGCTTCTCTCCCTAGCCAGCTAATCAAGTCTTCAGGCAACAACATCAGGTTGAGTCTTGCAAGCAGGGCCAGCTGTCTGTGTCTCCAGGCATCGGGGTGGAGCCTGATGGCCATATGGTTCCTCCCTTTTTTCAGATTTCACATCTCATGGGTTTAAATATGAGGCCAGCTGGTGTCAATAGGAGGACACATCAAAAACAGGCGGAGATATTCCTCATCTCCTCTGGCTTTGGTGTCAAAGCATTTGGGGACTTGTATCTTGAAGAAGGGAGGTGCTGAGGAACCTTGGGTTCTGGGACATTCATGCAGCTGAAGACTTTTGCAAGGTAGAAGCTCAAAAGACCAAGAGTGTGGCTTGTTTCTAGTCATGAGCAGACTCTGCAAAGCTTGGGGCATAGTTTGGATAAGCAGATGTAGCAAAGGTACGAGGGGCACATAACTTTTGGGGGACCCTGGACACTAGCTTAAGCTTCCCTTCATTTCTGACAGTCACTGTCTCCTTGGGAATTTCTGGGAGTCAACGGCTGAGAAGGGAGGAACAAATTCAAGTCTCTGGGACGAAAAGATAAGTATGAGGCTGTCACCTATGGGGGAATGTGGCTCCTTGGGCACCAGCCAGTGGATTTTGGCCCTTCCAGCTCGCTTGCCTATTCTAAATGGAAAGTTCTAGGCTGAGAAATCTGACCAAAGAAGTAGAAGACATTGAGTAGAATTCCCATTCCGTGTAGAATCCATCACTGATATAGTCCTGAATTTTGATGAAATAATTCTATCCCAATTTTATCCTAAAAAAAAAAAAATGGATCGAGCAGAGGGTCCTTGTCGAGATGTGCCACGAGAGAAGCAGCCGTCAGGATGTGGCTACTAGGGCTGAGCAGAGGTAGAAACTCCATGACACGATGTTGCCAAGACAGACCTGTTCACAGAATAGTACTAAGTGACATGGGGATGGCCTCAGTGTCGTTCAAAGGGAGAGGATAATAAACTGGGCATGCTGGTTCATGGCTACAAACCCAGCATGCTGGAGGTAGACTGGCCTCAAACTAAGAAGCGATTCCTGCTTTAGCTTCTTGTATGCAGGAGTTACAGGCACACTCCACCATGCCTGGCTTTTTAAAGTGGCACACTTGTAGCCTCAGCCTGGGAAGATGAAATGGGGCTCCTTGGGGGGTCCATCTCATTTCCTGCCAGATGCCCCCAAAATCTCCTGTGCTGACTCACAACACTTAGCAGCATTCTCTCGTTGGTGTCAAATTGTCACCATAAAGTGCCCTCTCTGTAAGATATTTAGGGCCTGGTCTCTTCTAGTCCTATAAATCAGTAGATAGAAATTTCTTGAGCCAAAGACTTTATTTCATTCAGAGAATTAAGCCTGATGAGAATTGTCTTCATCCCATCATTAAGTAGCTGTAGACTGGACCACTCTATCTCAAACGGGCTTTCTTTTTCTTAAGTGCCCTGGACAGTGCTAAATGAGAGGGTGATTGGAAACCAAGGTGTTCAGACATCTGTGCGTCAGAGTGCAAGGGATGACCTTTGGCTTTATTTAAAGGGGGATTTCATTTTATTTTTGCAATACTCAGATTAAAATAACACACATGCATTTACAACGAGACTTCTTCTGTCAGTGTGAAGCAGGGGGAGATATCCTTGTGTGTGAGAAGCAGAAGCAAGTGTGTGAGAAGCAGCAGCCTCTTGCTTCTCCGACAGAATGGCTGTTATATCCATGGTCCCATTGTCTAAGCCAGGAAAGTGTGTGATGATGTCAACTGGGCGGGGGGGAGGGCTGACACCTCATCTCCATTGATGTGGACTTACCCCATTTCTCTGCACATATATCTGAGTCTGGAAGCCACCACGTTCCTCAGGAAGAGTCTTGAGTGAACATTCCTTCCCTCTGCCATTTTCTGAGTGTCTTCCCATCTTTCTCCAGCCTTCCATCTTTCTCCAGCCTTCCATCTTTCTCCAGCCTTCCATCTTTCTCCAGCCTTCCATCTTTCTCCAGCCTTCCATCTTTCTCCAGCCTTCCATCTTTCTCCAGCCTTCCATCTTTCTCCAGTCTGACCACTTGGATACTTTGATTACCCATGAGAAGGCCAAAGCTTAAGGAATGTCTGCCATAGAGCTCAAGAGCTAGACAAAAGCCCCACTCTGACTTCAGCCCTGCCCATGTCAGCTTCCTCAGAATACCTCTAACCCCGAATGCTACCTGGACAGACACTCAAGGTCACTGGCCACGGCTATGCTCTTTATTACGTAGCCCTGCTCAGGTGAGGAGGTTGGCAGGGTATTATATTTAGTTCTTATTGTGTGCATATGTGCACACGTGGTGATGTGAGTGTGCGCCCATGTAAGCACAGGTCAGAAGACAGCCTTGGTTGTCACTTCTCTAGAGTGATTTGTCGTGCCTTTTGAGGCAGGGTCTCTTATTGGCCTGAGACTCGCCAAGTAGGCTAGGCTGGCTGGCCAGAAAACTGTAGGAACCTGCCTATCTCTTTTTTTTCCCCAGAGCTGGCATTACAAGCAACTATGCCTGGCTTTTCTTTATATGGGTCTGGGGCTAGAATTCAGGTCCTCATGCTTGCAAGGACCTGAACTTTACTGACTGAGCCATCTCTCCGTCTCTCAAGTTTAGTTCTTTATCTCATAGATACTTTGGGATATGTCTGGACCCAAGAGCGTGATTGTATGCTCACATATGGGCTTTGCAGGGGGTCAGTGCCTGGCCCCCAGATGTCTGCTTGCACCTCTGGCTGTTTTGTGGCTGGCCCGGCATGCTGATCGGCTCCGGGATTCGTTCCCTTCTTTATTTCTCTGATGGTCAATGGAAACCTGTAGTCCATTCCCATCGCTGGACAAATGTCAGTTACCTAGCAAGGGTCACGGGTCTGATGGGAGGACGGGAGCTTCTTCTGCAGAGGTCTGTGATTTCTCAGCTGTCATGCAAGATGGCAGATCTGTTACTTCTCTTACAGCAAGCGGCCTGGTGGGTTTTAGCCAAGCTAGTATGAATCTTGCTCTAAGCTAAATGAAATGCTTATTCTATCTTAGTAAGTTGTGTACAAAAAGCTATTGTTAAAATGGAACTTTTTTTTTTTCATAATTTAGTCTATCAGGAATATGTACCCCTGATGCCTGTTTAATTAGATGGAAAATGATCTCCCTCTGAGGTGAAAACAGCAATATTTTAGTTTCTTATGGTGTGCGTATGTGGGAGAGCATTTTATGTTTGATTGTTCACAAGTCTGAAGAAAAGTAACTCCGTGTCAGCTGTGTCTGCCAAGGTGCTTTTATAGACAGGTCTGAAATTCTCAGGCTAAGGTTTGCAGCATCTCTCTTTGTGCTGACAGTAATGGTTATTGCTGTTTTGAAGGTGGGAACTCTTGGCTGATTGAGTCAGGCACTTACTTAAGGGGTCAGAGTTGGGGGCTATCTAGCAAGCCCATGCCCTTTTCTCCAGGCCGAGGGCCAGCTGTTCATTGCTGCATTCTAAGCTTACGCATACAAGTCTTCTTGCCTACCTATAGCTTGTGAGTATGCCTGCTTTACTATGAAGACAGGTGCTCGCCCCCTTCCCCTCGCCCCTGCAATCCATCCATGGCCACACGTTTTCTCCCACAGGGATTGAAACTCCCAGACCCAGGCAGGTATATGTATTCATTCCCCAGATAATCAGAGGCCCCGATAAAATAAAGCTTCCAGCTGATGGACACCGGGCAGACAGGGCTGTTAGTTTATGTAGGCTACAGGCAGAGTCGACTGGAAAATTTTGATCACTTTAATTTACTATATCCAGCATGCCTGCTGTACTCGGCCAGTGCTTTTATCAAGCCCTGTGAGGTGGTATTGATTTTTTTATTTTCTATGTAGGATAAGAAGACAGAGAGTTAGGCGCAAGAGTGAATGAAGAACTTTCCCCAGATTGCGCTATTCTCCAGCTTTATTGCATCCTGTCGTTTGTGGTTTCAGATGACGCCCACTGTGTCAGGCTTGCTTGAAGCAATAAGCGGGGTGAATAACAATGGAAGGTCGAGATGAGAAAGATTGAAAAAGGAGAAAGAGGCATCTCTGAGAGCCAGAGAGCACACGCGGAAAATGGGAAAAAGCCCGGGTTGAAGAGACAGCACTCGAGGCTGGAGAACCCAGCACCTCCTTTGACTGTGCTGCAAGGGCTGGGGGAAGAATACACAAAGCGAGAACCAGACCTTTGTCCTGCGGTCCCCTTCCTCAGTGCAAGCCAGTCCTTACCCACTACATGACAGCAACCGTGTGACCCCATTGGACCCGTGTGACCAGCAGTGGACCCCAGGCATCTCCTCCTTACTGCCTCAGAGACTTCTGAATGTGAATACAGGAACTGGTCGCAGCCCTGACCGCGCCCGGGGATGCATGGGTAGTCAGTCTCAGGGACTTCACTAGGACCTTAAAGACTGAATCCTCCTTAGTGCGTGCAGGATGAAGGGCAGGGCTGACCATCACCTGCTATTCGAAAGCCTCCCTCAATCACTGTTGCATGTTCTCAAAGGTGCAGCAAGATAAGAGGACAAAATGCTGATGTTCACGGCCGCCATTTCCATGATTTCTCTTTTGGTGGAAATGGGGTTTTATTGCTCTGCTTTCTGCTGGCACACCCACTTGGGTCCCTTAGTGGGAGGTGGACACTCACGTCTCCATGTGCTCTTCTGTTCCCTGGGCTCAGACAGAGACACAAAGCCCAGATGTGAGCTTTGTCACACTATGCTCTGCTGTGGCTTTTATGAACACGCCTGAAAGTCAGCACCCTGCTCGCCACTGGCCCAAAGACAAGGCATGTGCGTGCTCTCAGTTCCCCTCAGAGATCAGTGGACCAGTGTGGGATGGTAAGCATGAGGCAAAAATGGGAAATAGATTACGTTCAAACGACTTCCCAGAAAACAGCCTCCGGACACCAGACAACGGAAAGTGCAAAGTCTGTCTCTGCAGACGGAAGGCAGAAGTCTGTGGACAGGAAGGGGCAAGCTGCCAGCCAGGCATGTACTGAGAACAGAGTGAGGGGGACTTGGTGTTTGCTAGGCATGGCCTCCCAAAGAAGTCCTCCTCATATAATGTTAAATGCTCCCTGAACACGGGAAGGTCTTAGAAGTGGGGCCTCGTTTTGGGAGGGATTCTGCTACAGAAATCAGCAGTGCAATCATCACAAGCCTACCACATTCTGGCTGTTACAAAGGAGTGAGATGGGGTTGGGGGGTTGTTAACATAGTACTAACATTCACACACTCAAACACACACACACACACACACACACACACTCACACACATACATTATACACACACATATATACCACACACACACAAGCCACACACACAAACACCACACTCTCACATTCAGTCACTCACTCACACGCACACACACACACACACACACACACATAAACCACATGCATACACAAACACACAGACACATCTATTACACACATACACATACATCACAAACACACACTACACAGAAACACAGACACACATCACACACATACACATACACCACAGACACACACATAAAACATACACCATACACACAGAGAGACACACACAGCCATACACAGATACATACCCACACATACCACATATACAGATATACACATAGACACACACAAAACACCACAGACACACACAGAGATACATACACATACCACATACATACACATACACACACACACACACACACTACACACACACACACACACACACACACACTACACACACACACACACACACCCCTACACCTCTCACTTTTAAATGTTTTGATAGTGCCCAGAACATGAATCAAACCTTAAGGCTGGCTGGGTTCTAGCTCCCTGAGAGATTGCTCAGGCAGCTTTGGAGACTTGGGAGGCTCAGGAAAGGTAGCCTATCTTTAAGGTGGTCTTTTCTTCAGAACATCCAGATGACACCTTTATCTGCAGTGCCAAACAGACACCTTTATACTGCATGTGTTCATGCATGACCAAAACACTAGGATTAATTTTGGAGCACAAAAATATAGCATTTGTCAACAAAGGATCAAGTCTGGGTGGACCCATGTCCCAGGGCAGAAAGAGCGTTGTGGAGCCTGACACTTGCCAGATCGCTGATTTTCCATATGGAGGAATTCGCATTTTTGTGGCGGTTCAGTCTTTAACTTTTTGTGAAGGGGCATAAGACATGCCATGCAGGACACTGGCGTTTGCCCACTGACGCTCATTTGCTCCCCTCCTGTCATCCTTAGCATACCTGTGACATCCCGGGATGACTCTTTGGCAAATACTTATGCCATGAACAAATTTAGTGCACTTGAGTGTGAACATAATTTGTAAAATCACCATGTAAAACTCTTTGAAAAGGTTTGGGTAAAGCATCAAGATGAGCAGAAGTGGCACAAGTTAGACTGGAGACTATGATCATGTTAAACCTGCCTAGCGACGCTTTACTACAGAGTAAAGACAGCTATCGTTCGTCATGATATACACATCGGAAACTTTACCCCCTCTGCTGGAATTTGATACCTTTAAACAGATATCTCCAGTCTTACAGCCAGACCTTCTGCTTTTACTAGACAGTTGAAAGGACCACAGGTAGTTAGTTCCTGGTGAAGCTGTGCTGGTGGGGCGTGTGCATGGATTTCACTGGGCTCCATTCCGATGACACTTCCCTTGGATAAGTTAACGCATCACTTTAAGAGTGTGGTTACCAAATCTACTTGGTTTAATAAGAGACTGATGCTAATGCCCAACTCTTTCAAACCCTATCCTGGCTGCAGAGAAGGGCTGGCCTCAAGCAGCATGGGCTTAGATACCTCTGTGCCTTCTGATGCTTCCGTGGAGCTTAGAGGTGCTCAGGGGGAATCGCTTCCTCAACCCATCACACACTCCTAAGGGACCTTATGTGCATGTCCCCCGGGATACGCAGGAACAGAAGACCATCTGCCACCGTTGCCTCTGTTGAATGGCTCAGAGGCCTTGCTAGACTCAGGCCTCTTGAGGCTCAGTCCATTGTTAGCCACCCCTTGCCTTTCTTTTGTCCCGGCTCTGACCACATTTCTTCCCCGCAGAGGCAGGAGGGCACACATCCACTTAATAACTGTGTTTGTGGTTGTTTATTCTGGTTCAAGTACTTATTTAAAGACCAAGGGTCACAGTGAGAAAGAAAGAGGGATTATGCGATAGGAAATAAAAACAAATTAGCTTTTATATTAAATGTGTTTTAAAAATGATGATGGGTTACCTATTCTCATTTTTAGGTAGAATTATCTCAGAGAAGATAATAAAGTCCTCTTTAGGTCAATTTACACCATGCTAAATTTTTGCAAACGTAAAGTATGGTCAAGATGCTGAGATATGTTCTGTGGGGTGGGAGGAGCAGGCAGCATCCTCAGTGTGGCAGTTAAAGCAGGCCTGGGTACATTTAAAAAGTATTATGGTTTATTCTCTTTTTAAAAGAGATAGCCATTGCTTCCTTTATATCATGTAACATGCTTTCTAAGGAATGACAGGCTACTTTGGGGGACAGTGCTCTTGCTTGGGCAAGTGACCATCATGTACTCTTGTGACAGAGAAGGTTCAGAGATATTTAAGGCCAGATGGCAGGCTAACTCTAGGAACATTTTTTTTTTTTTTTTTTTTGAGAAATCAATTTCATCCAGAAGCAGGAATGTCTCATTAAGTGGCTCTATTACTTTTCCTTTCCTCCACATGTCACCACCTCACAGGACCGTGTGGACTTGAAGCTCCTTATGGGTAGAGTGAGGCTTGAGAGATGGATGCCAGATTAGTGAGAAGAGCTCTGCCTCTGGGCTTGAGCTCTCTGCTGGGACACATTGCCTCAGCAGAACAGAAGTTGCTAGAGGCGCCTGGGGCCACCAGGCATGGCTCCCTGTCCCTTCCTTCCCTCTCCTGACCCATGATAGAAATCAGTATCTTCATGCACAAATCGTCATCAGTTGTCATGGTTTCTAACGAAGCTGAGTACGGAGGGGTAAAATCTGAAATAACTCACAGCGGCGTTTGAGAATACGACCCTTCCTAACAGTCATAAGGCGTTTCAGAGATGATAGCAATGAAAATAATAACAACCATGACAACAGGAAATGCTTTATAAAGTGAAATTGGCATTTTGCAATTGAAGGGTGGTATTAGCTCTGGCTATTACAGAAAGGGGGTGGGGGCTTTCAAGACAGACATTCCTTTCCATCGCAAACCCAACCTGAGCATTGAACTAGAGTGAACCAGAGGAAAACAAAACTGAAAACAGAATAAATGGCTGCCGTTTACCTAGGTTATTTCTAAACGGTAATGCAAAGATGTAATAGAAATAATTTAGACATATGGATAAGAACCTTCAAAATCAATAGTGCAGGGAGAGCCATGAAGCATATGCTGATGCAATCAAACAGAATTGAATTTCATACAAACGCCGGCAAATCTCTATGAGATTATCACGGCAAAAACTTCATTTTCATTGATTTATAATGTATTATTATTGTCTTCACCAAACTGCCATAGACAGCCATTTAGCAGCTGCCAAGTGCCTTAAGGGTAAATAAAGGCTCTCACTGACGGGCTGGGTTATGGACGTTTAAGAGGCCAATAACTCACGGGGCGGCAGGTGGGGTGTTCCAGCAGTTTCTTGACTTCTTCCTTTTAGTCGAATTAGATAATTCTTGGGACTTTTGGGGAGCATGGGGGTGTTTGCTGTTCACGCAGGAGTCACGTAAAGAGGAAAGAAATCTTATATAGCATAGAATTCGGCAAGCATGAAGCCTTAGCAGGACGGCTAAGCACCCACACCTCTATTTGTAGCTAATCTATGGTGTGTGTGATAAAACCCAACCCACCCACATCTCCACCTCTGCCTCCACCTCCACTTGTAGAGCAAGGAGACCTTCTATAGGCTGAGGTTGTCTTTGGGAGCCTGACTCTCACAAGGCCCGGCTCAGCTGGGAGCCGTGTGTCTTACTTACCTTTCTCTGTAATATAGCGACAATCTTATAACTTTGGGGGGTTTCCAGTTGTTGCCTTCTTAACCCTCCATTCTCAGAAAGTCTCTCACAGTTTGAGCAGTAAGTCTGCTATTGCAGTCTGGTCTTTGGAGGTAGAATCATATAAATCATATAAGTCATATTCTATCTATGATTAAGAAACAAAACAAAACAGAACAAAAAATAAATAAAAGCCCAAACATAGACAACCAACTAACCAACCAACCAACCAAAAAATCCAGGAGTATAGTCAGAAGTGGTGGCAAACACTTGCTGAGGTAGGGTGATTGTTAGTTCAAGGTCAGCCTGGGCTGTGTAGTAAGAGTGTGTCTCAAAAACTCCACTCAGTCCAACCAAGTCAAAACACAGAAAGCCAGAGATGACATTAGTAACATGTTAGATGTTACATTATGGTTTTAATAAACTGAATAAGGTTTTAAATAAACTAAAGTTATTTGTGATGTTGCACATGAAGCACGTGGGAGGCTGGGGCAGGAGGATCTGATGACATTGGCCAGTCTGGGATGCACATATTGGACCTGTTTCAAAATAAACAAAGTTAGAAACCTGGGTGTTCATTACATTGTTTTATTGCAAGTAAAAAAGCTTAGTCAAAAGTAAGAGGAAGTCATTGCAATTGTGTCTTAAAGTATGACCTATCCTGTCCTCGACTCCACTCTCACAGATCAGCTGTGGCTTCTTGTGTCCTGCACAGTTATGGTATGACTGCTTGATTCTTTTCAATGTGTCACTTTACAGTTTCCCCGTTTATTCTATGGCACCCCTCCCCTCCATCCAAGGTCTGGTTTAATGAATGGAAAGGCAGCAGGATGCATAAAGAGGTCTTAGAAGCACGGGGAAAACGTTCACATGGACAGTTCAGCCAACACCCACTATGGCCCACAAGCATGGAGCGTCACGGAGAGTGAGTAGCTTGTAGGGTTCATACTCCACGGGGCTCTTACACCATGAAAGCCACGTGACCCCTAAATGTTAGAGAAACGGTGTGTGCTCTGTATGGTCTAGAGAAGGACTTATCAGAGCTGCCCTTTTGGTTCTGGATCAGTAAGCCTAGTAAGTGTGTAGTAAGCAAAAGTGAAAGCATAAATAAATAGTAGGTAGCAGATAGAAACAGCAGAAAGACAGTAGAACATGTCAAGTCAGTGGTTTGCAGGCATCCAGCAGAAACCTTCTGGGGGTGCTCGCTTAGGCAGCACATATACTAAAATTGGAATGACTCGGAGAAGATTAGCATGACCCCTGTGCAAGGATGACACGCAAAGCTGAAAGGAACCTGATATCTCTGTCTCCTGAGAGGCCCCACTAGAACCTTACAAATAGAGGTGGATGTTAGCAGCCAACTATTGGACTGAGCACAGGGTCCCCTGTAGAGGAGTTAGAGATAGGACTGAAAGAGTTGAAGGAATTTGCAACCCCATAGGAAGAACAGCAATATCAGCCAACCAGACCCCCCAGAGCTCCCAGGGACTAAACCGCCAACCAAAGAATAAGCATGGAGGGACCCATGGATCCAGCTGCTTATGTAGCAGAGGATGGCCTTGTCGGGCACCAATGGGAGGAGAGGCCCTTGGTCCTGTGAATACTTGATCGATGCCCCAGTGTAGGGGAATAGAGGGCAGGGAGGTGGGAGTGGGTGGGTGGAGGAGCACCCTCATAGAAGCAGGAGGAGGGAGGATGTGATAGGGTGTTTCTGGGAGGGAGGATAACATTTGAAATGTAAGTAAAGAAAATATCCAGGAAGAAGAAGAAGAAGAAGAAGAAGAAGAGAAGAAACCTTCTGGGGAAGTTGAGGCAGTCAGCTGTGCTTCATGAATGCAATGGCTATTCTTGGTTTTCAACTTGACTATATCTGGAATGAACTACAATCCAGAATTGGAGGGCTCACCTGTGATCCAGATCTTGAGGCTAGAAGACACAGGCTTCTGACCTGTATCTTGGCATGGAGATCTTGAGGCATAGTGGCCATGAAAAGCTTAGGCCCAGGAAAGGTACATGCCTTTAATCGCAGGAAACTAAGGCAAGGAGATATCTGAGTTCAAGGTCAGCCTGGGACAAAACAAGTCCAAGGTCCAGGTGTGATGGCACACATCTTTAATCTGGGCCACATCTTCTGCTGGAGACCTACAGAAGGACATTGAAGAAGGAAGATTCACTCTTCTTCACCTGCTTGCACTTACCTGCCAGCACATCTGTGGGAGCTACTTCTACAGATGACCAGCTGAACCAACGAGCCTTGTGGGACTGAGCAAGTACAAGATTCTTGGACTCCCATTCACAGCTGACCATTGTTGGGGAGTTGACTACAAACTGTAAGTCATCATAATAAATCCCCTCAATATAGAAAGACATTCCATATGTTCTGTGACTCTCGAGAACCCTTCTAAAGGGTTAGAACAGCCCACTAACCCCTCTCACAGGTACATTCCCACCACCTATGAAGACACAGCCCTCAGTACTCAACTGCTTCCCAAACACTTATCTCCTAATAGCTTCACATTGGCATCTAATTGCAGTTCATGAATGGGAGCGTAAAACAACACTGAGACTATAGCAACAGTCTTTACCATACACAGGGTACAGAAAGCCTAGGGGTAAGAACAAGTAAACGGCAGAATGGGACGAAACTTCTTGGTGGTGTAAACTGCCTGTGTGCCTCCCCTGGTCCTGTAACCCCAACAAACTCACTGGCTCACTGAGATGAACTTAGGTGGTAACCTTGCTTTGAGAAGTCTGTGCCCCGTCTCTCTGAAGTGAAGAGATTCCTGTCTTTGTAGGAAAAGTCACACGACATATGCACACAACTTTTAACATCATGGAACTTGACAAAGATTTAAGCTGGCATCTGTTTTTCTAGTCATAAGTTTAAATAACTGCAAAGATTGTTTCCTTTATATTGATACATGTATCGATCTCTCCTAGCGTGTTTTATATGGAGTATAAATATAATCGTGATTTAATTTGTGCTGTTTCTATTAAAAAATCCTTAAGTCTGGTGTGCTGGTGTATGCCTGCAATTCCAGTACTCATGATGTCAAGGCAGGAGTGTCACAATTTCAAGATCAGCCTATAACACAGAGTAAGACTCCGTCTCAAAACAAGTATCAGCATATAATATCAACACTCAGGGGACAAAGGCAGCTGGCTCTTCGTGAGTTAAAGCCAGCTTCATCTACATAGTGAGTTTCAGGTCAGGTTGGATTTTACAGTAAAAAAAAAATAATGAAGGACAAGAGAAAACAAAAACACATTAACAGGCTCTTTAAAAGTTGGAAATTTAGCCTGGCAGTGGTGGTGCAGGCCTTTAATCCCAGCACTCAGGAGGCAGAAGGAGGTGAATCACAGAGTTTGAGGCCAACCTGGTCTACAGATAGAGTTCTAGGACAAACAAACTAAAGAGTTGGAAATTTAATATTATTTCTTTTTTCCCCATGTACTTGAATTTTAGTTTCTTTGCCTGGTGGGAATTTCTCCCAATATACACAATATTATGCATTCTCCTAGTGTGTGTGTGTGTGTGTGTGTGTGTGCTTGTGTGCACGCACACACACACATGCACATGCATATACACATGTACACACACACACACACACACACACATGAACACACACATGAACACACTCTCACATGCTCATGCATACACACACACATGCACACTTTTGATGTATCATATTATTTAGTCCTGTGTGAGGAAAGGAGAGTAGCTAGAAATGTATTGATTGAGGAGGGGAGGTGGATCAGTTCCCATCTTTGGATGTACATTAGTGTATAATGATCACTCACTGCTAGGGTGGCATAGTCCTCCAATCTCCAATCTACTCACGTTTTCCTAGATATTTGCTAACACGAGTTAACAGATATGGAGGGAACTTGGTTGTGCCAATGACAGACAGTATTTTAAACTTCTGCTAACAACCGTCTGGTGAACAATGATAACTGGTCATGAGTTTTCCTTCAAAATGATAAATGCCAATCGTTGAGCCCCTCGTTTGTAAATCTGGTAGCAAATTTCTTAATTGTCACTGTGCTTGTAGATCCAGGGCATCAAGCCCAGGGCACAGGAAGGAGCGGAGACAAGCAGACACAGTCTTTCATGTGGGCAGAAGTTTATTTTAGGACAGACTTTAGATATGCAGCCCACACTGGCCAATATCCTGAGGAGAGCTGGTCTTACAGAAGAGGCATCTAGAGACCTTAGGCCACCTGCCTCCTGACCAATGGTAGCTACTACCTATGGTAGTAGAGTCACATGCTCAGTGTAGCTTTGTCTGAGAAGCTCCTTGGTGCAGTCTTTAACTAACTGCTGGTCTTTAGTCAAAACAAAACCATAGTTACCTGTTAATTAAACAAAAACCAAGACCCAACCAAGTTGTCAATCAAGCATTTTAACTGTGCCCTGTGTTCCTGAAGGAGGAGCATCTCCATCCTCAGGATTCAGCCCTGGGAGAGGAACCCAAGGTCAGGGAAAGGATTTTATCCAGTCCCCAGTTTGCCGAACCATCTTTACACACCCTTAATTTATCCTCCCCCGTTTCTACCCCTATTTTCTTTTCCAAATGACCCACTCACAGCTCCCGTGGTTTGAGACCATAGGCAAGATTTACCAAGATGCACAGTTGTCCTTGCAGAGTTCAAAGTTCAGGGAAGGAGATAAGTATGAACTCTGACAATAGTTCAGTTGACAAAGTAATGATGATGACAGGCTTGGACATGATTGAAAGAGGTAGGTTAAATTTAAGTATTAAAATCTTACCCATCCTACCTGATAACTATCTGCTTCCTGTGTGTGTGTGTACTATGTGCATATGTCATACAAGGATATGAAAGTGAATAGATATGTGCACACACTTGTACATAGTGAGGTAAATTCCATGTGTGTGCAAGGAAGTACCTGCATGTGTGTCCATGGTGAGTGTGAACCTCTATGAATTCACTCCATACATGCATTCTCTATTAACTTCACTTAGGCAATTTTTTGAAAACTTTACAGTAAAGATTGTGATTGGTGAAAGAGTTGAAATTGAGCCAGAATCATTCATTAACCAGACTTCTTTATAAAGCAGAATTATTTATTAACCAGGATCATTCATTAATTGCCAGCATCTCAAGCAGATTTTACTCTCATAATTAAGCAAGTTGACACCAGAATTCCTTTGCTCATTGGCTGACTTCCTGGGGACCTCTTCCTTGTGGAGAGTGGAGATCTCTGTCATTCAGTAGCACTCTAGTCTGGCCTCAGGAGCATTCGTCCACTCAGTGGTGGGGTTTTCCTTAGCAGTGTAGCCCAGTCTGGGTACCATCCTCAGCACAGGTTTAGAAAAGGAAGATGAAGTTCTGTGGTTTGGACACTGTAACTGAAGGACTCCCAGTTCAGACATCACTTGGAAGGCGAGCACATTGCAGTTCTCATCATTGATGGGCAGTCTGATTTTCAAGGCAGGTGTAGGTGTGGGTGCAGGAACCGAGTATATCTTCCAATTTTCTTTCATGGTTCTCTGCTCAGGCGAGGGGAGGCCTCACTGTTTCCTGGAGTGAGCTCAGGAGTCTGGGTGGGTCTCCTTGAGGGACATCTGAGTGGCTTGGAAGAGGCTTTACTCTTTGTCAGGATGATTGAACAGTGCAAGCGGCCTGGCCATTGTCCATGCACTTTCATGGCTTTCTAGGAAGCATTAAGCATATTCTATTACAGAAATGCCGGTTCTAGATGAGGTTCAGACAAACACCTCTTTTAGATGATTGCTTATTGCATGAAGTTGATGCTTATCTATCCATTTATGATTTCTTTGGGACTTCGGAGTGGTTTAGCATTTTGTAATAACAGTGGAGCTGTGTAACAGTCTGGAAGCAAATACAAGAGACAGATTATTGACATTAGTTTCAGAATGCTCCTGTATGTATGTATGTATGTATGTATGTATCCCTCTATCTATCTATCTATCTATCTATCTATCTATCTATCTATCATCTATCTATCCATCTATCTATTCTACTGTCATCTATCTATATCTATCATTTGTCTATCTATTGATTTCTATTTGTCTATTTATCTTCTATCATCTACCATACATATCTTTTGTCTATTCTATTTATCCTATCATCTATATTGATGGTCTATTTATCATCTATATATCATCTATTTATCCATTATCCATTATCTATCTATCTATCTATCTATCTATCTATCTATCTATCTATCTATCATCTATCAATCATCTATATCTATGATCTATTTATCATTTATATTTATCATATATCCTTTTATCATCTCTGTATCTATCATATCTATCTATCTATCTATCTATCTATCTATCTATCTATCATCTCTATCATCCATCCATGTACTCACTTATTCACCATCTATCCTTTGTTATCTATTGTCTATCTATCTACCTATTTATCTATCAAACAATCTATCATTTGTTTTTCCAACTATGTATCACCTATTCACCTACCTCATATATATTATCTACTTATCTGTCTTTCTATAACCTACTAGGAAGTTCTGCACTTGGAGCCGAATGCTCTGCTAACTCAGCTCCTGCATAACTTCTTTACTTCCATTTGTCTCCACCAGGTAAACTTGAGTGTGAGCGATGAGTCTGAGCCCGGACACAGCTGGCTCAAGTGTTGGCTTTGCCTCTAACCTCATATATCTATGATTTGGGATTCCCCTGCACCTCTTCAGACCTCTCTATTTCCTCATGCATAAAACAGCAGCTCTTGTCCTGCAGCTCCTTTTAAACAATGTCCGGAACTTTTATGGTGCGTTTGATTCACAGCTGCTCAGGAAAGCATGTAAAGACAGCATTATTGGAGTCGTGGTCCTTTGGTATGAGATTTCACCACCACAGTGGCACCTTGTTCTTAAAGAAAGATGTCAGTCATCTTCCACAGCCACCATCCTGTCAGGAGCAAGGAGTTGGGTGTCTAGAACAGAGGGGTGCTGTCACTGTGCATGTTGAGACCAGGGACAGTGTGAATGTCTAACCTGGAGGCTCCAGGCTGGCTCAAACCTGATGGCAAGCAAGTGTGACAGTCATGCCTTCCTGAAGATGCAAACATCTTGAGAAGTCAGGACTGTGATGTGACTAGAGTTTGGAGTTTCTGTCTTGATAGACTGCAACTTGGAATTATACTTGGAAAGAAAACTCCCCTCTCCCAAATTTCTTTTTGTCAGGTTATTTTATTACAGCAACAGACAAGAAATTGGAACAGAGCAATAGTAGGGGTCCTGGGGCAGTACCAGGAGGCCTGGGGCAGTGCCAGGAGGACTGAGCAGCGGTAGGAAGTGTGGGAGTCAGGAGTCAGGCACTCCAGGTAGCTCACCCTGAGTGACTGAGAGCCTGTAAATATTTTATGCCTGATTTGCTGATTTTGTGGGTGTTGTGTTTCACTGAGCAGTGGCTTGTTTTACATGTTGTGCTCTTGTTCATGGAAAAGAGGATATTTTTATTTGCGAATATGTAAGGGACCCACCACTTTACAAAATGGAACAACAGCTTTTGTTGTAATTGGCTGGCGTTCTTGGCAACGCCTGTGCACATTCAGATATTCTTGGTCGAGTGAAAGTCTAACCCATAGATAAGTTATTTTCACAAATGAGGGAAGTTTTACAAATATTCCATTGAGCAATTAATGAAGTGAATAATATTATATTTTATAGACACTTAACTAAATATTTATTAATTAGGTTTTGTATACTTTGAGTGGTGGAACAAAATATCGGGCATGTCCAGTTTATAAATGTAGCAGCCCCGTAGATTTTTATCTTTGTAGTAAAGACAAATAAATGAGATTTTAAAGTGAATGTAGCTCATTCTGTGCAGGATTAGACCAAGATTCCTTCTATAGAGGGGTTAGAAGTTTAGATAAAGAAACAAAACATTTAAAAAGAAAGAAAAGGAAACATCGTTACCAAGAAAAGTCAAGGCAGAGTAGGCTGGGGCCAGGTGGGATGCAGCTGGGATGCAGCTGGGAAGTCTCCCGAGGGAGCTGGAGCATCAGAGCTTGCCTGGGATGTTCCCCTAGCAGAGGGCAAAAATGATACCTGACTGCTCCGAGGCCACGGCTGCCTTTTGAATTATCTATGAATAGATAATTATCTGCTGCCCTGTATTATTGATTCATTACACTCAAGCTATACCCTCAACATCCATGCAATAATACCAGGGCATCTATGAGACACACAGAGAGCTGCATCTCACTGGCAGCACACTGGCTGGAGGCTTCTGGGAAAAGATTTCCTCACAGAAGATACCATGTGTCCCCATAGAGCCGTGTGCCCTGTCTCTGTCACTAATACAGCCACATAACATGGCTTAGTTTGTGGGAATCACTTCTGGTGGCTGTGGGTTATTCCCCAGACAGTTCGTTCATTCAAGGGTGGCTTGGGTATGGGGTTTACTTAGTAGGCAACTGGACACAGTAACAAGCCTCTTAGGACATAGATATTGTTAGCTGTGTGTTTCTTGTTGACCATGTTGTTTAGGAAGATAGAATGCAAATGCCTATCTCGTTAGAATTCTGTGGGTTGAGTAGAATTGAATAGTAACTCCTCTTTTTAGCCTTTTGACCCAAATGCAGTGTTTGTGAAATGAAGGTATGACGGCTTGGTAAATGGAGTCAAGAAATGACACACACTTTTAAGAATGTTTGCAGAACATTGGGGTTTGTTTGTTTTTCTGAGTCAGAGTCTTGGGTAGCCTCGACTGGCCTGGAATTTGTTATATAGTTGAGGAAGACCTTGAATTCCTAATCTGCCTGCTTCTGCCTCTCAGGTGCTAAGATTGTAGGCAGGCAATACCATACCTGGCTCATTATAGGACAATTTTACTAAAGAAACTAAGTTTCTTTAAGATATACTTTAAATTTTATTAATGTTTGCACACGAAGAACAGGAACTATTTTATAGGAAATATTAACTATCCCTCCCCTACATGCCTGCAGTTGGAAATAGAAAGAACCAGCAGCATGTATTTTAAGGGGGTCTTCCACTTTGAGATAATCATTTTCTCAGGGTGTATGTATTATATTAGAATTATAAGTATGGTTAAATTAAGGTATATCTCAGAAACTCTCTTTATTTGATCTCAGGATCAAGCACATTGCTGATACTCAACTAATAATAATGCCGATAATAATAACATAGCAATATTCAACTTCCATTTGGTCACACCATTCTGCATGTACAGTAATTGTAAAAGCATATAATTTCTTAGATTATGTGTTCTATGAGGAGAGAAGGTGTCATAATCAGGAAATTAGAGCTAACGGCAGGAAGGGGACCTCCTTGATCGCCCCCTCTGTGCCCCTACATACTCCCGCTAAATGCACCTCATTATGAATTCATTTTCAGCTTCATTGAGTCCCAGAAATTAATTTGACATAAATTTCATTGTAAAGCTCTGGAAACTTTAATTTCAAAGGTAATATCAGTGTAGGATTGTGGGTACAGCAAACACTTTACCGAAGCTACTCTTGGTTCTGCCCTTTTATCTCTCTTTAGTTTTATTGTTGCCTTATGTTTTATTATTGTTTTAAATTTTTATTACTGAAGCTGTGTATGTGAATTCATAGTTCTTTATATATCATGGTTTTTCTCATTTTGATATTTTTATACTTACGTGTCTTCTCCTCCTCCTCTCCCTCCTCTTCCTCCTTCTTCATCTCCTCCTTCCCCTTCTCTCTTCTCTCCTTTTTCTCTCTTCTCTCTTCTCTTTTCTCTCTCCTCCTCCTCCTCCTTTTCCTCCTCCTCCTTTCTTCTCTTATTTTCTTGTAATAATACTTTGTACTTATTAGGCAAGTGCTCTTCTGCTGAGCTGCCGCTCCCTCCCAGGATCTTTATCTATCTCTCTATGTGTATATATGTATCTATCTATTCAGAAATCTAGATACATCTCTCCCTGAGCCACTCAGGCTGGCCTCCAGTCTATCTGTAGTGCAAGCAGATCTTGAACTTTGGATCCTCCTGCATCAGCCTCCTGAGTAGCTAGCATGGAGGCCTATGTTAGCAAGCCCACCTTGCTTTGCTGCATTCTTGCCTTTGTTTAGTATCCCTGCTTGTAACACTCTTGCCAGCCACATGGTGGGATCATGGTGAATGTAGGTTGTGGGTCTGTTGCTACAAACAGGAGGCTGCTCCTCTTCATGTCATCCTGAATCTTCTCCCAATGGCTCCCTTGAGTTTGCATGTTCTTGACGACCCAGGAGGGAGTAGGGATCTTCCTCTTAGCTCCTCCTTGCCATTCACAGGTCCTTTCCCTTTGCGAATCTGTTCATCCATGCTGGTGTGCTCTGGCTGCGTTTTCCTGACCTGAATCTACAGCCATTAGGCACATTTTGCCACACATGTGACATATGTACAGGGCATTCTCATGAAATGATGGAGCTGACTCCTTAGAGTTGGAAAGGGCTGCGTATGACTGGGTCTCTACCCAAGTGTGGCTATGGGACCTCTAGAGCAAACTTCCAGTCTTCTGTTCAGCACAGTTTCAGAACCATGTGGATGATAGGAAGACAAGTATACAGACGACCAGTTTCTCTGAAGGATGGTTCTGCTTCTGGGTTCTTCTCTGTAAGCCTCTCCTGTCTGAGTTCTCGTGCTTTGAACATCCCAGCCAGGCTGGGGTAGTGGGACAGTTCTGTGGTACACACAGATGTCAACATCACACGGCTTCCACCACCGTTTCTTTCCCACCCCAATCTCTCTCTAAACGGATGGTGTTTCAAATCGGCTGAAATCTCATTTTCCTCTCCTCAGATGTGTTCTCTACTGGAATGCCAGTGGGAATGGCATCTCTTCTCCCACCAGTGATTCAGTGGTCACTGGGACATAATGCACCTATGCTTGCCCTGGCCTCCTTGAAGGAGCTTCCATTCACCGGGTGAGAGTCAGTTCCCAGGTATAGCTGAGGAATGCAGGGGAACTCTGAATTAGTAGCGATGAGTAAGCTTGGCTGCAGTGGGTGGGTCTTTTCTTGATACCCACTAGATTTTCATCTTGGAAAACAAAGGGAACACGAAAGAGGACTAGCCGGGCAAGCAACATGGACAGCCTTATTCTAGAGCATTCTACAGACCTGGAAGATGAGATGGTGGTGCAAGAGCATAAGGAAACACCTGCAGAATTCTTCTTTATCCATGTTCTCTGGCAGGCTAGAAGGTAGGACAGCAGGTGCTATGGGGCATGGAGCGAGTAGGGTGTGGGGCAAGAAGCCAGACTCCAGAATGTTCCTAGGTTCCTCTTTGGGTGCCAGTAGGATCTCTGTGACAGTCTTTGGCAGGAACACAACCTGAATCCAGTATGTTCTGGACTTGTTTCTTGCTCAGGTGGGCAGACAGGGGTCAGCCTTGAAGAATCTGGCTTTTAGTTGGAGGTCCTTAGCTTCCCCCAGAGAACAGCTATCCGGGCTTGGGCTGCTCTGCCATGTTGCTTGCCATCGTCCCCTCACTTTACCCTGGTATGCCACAGTGCTCTGGTATGTCACACCACCCTGGTGCGTCGCTCCGCCCTGGTGGGTCATACAGCCTGAACTTTGTTCCATGCCATTTTTCCCTCACTAGAATGCAAGTTCTATGCCGCCAGTCTAGGTCTGACTTGCTTGTGTCTAGCTTCAGAATAGAACCACTGTGGATATCTGTGGGATGGTGCGTCGGCTTGTTCAAGTCACATGACCGGAATGATTTTACAGTATCCCTGGCATAATGCAGGTGTTTGGATACTGTGGTGTTGGGAATCAATCAGGCATTGGGGGTCTTCCCTGGAGCTGTTAGTAAGTCTTCAGCTCCCTTGTCTTTCAGTGTGTACCATGTGAGGATGCTGTGCTCTTCCTTTCTAGAGACTGCAACTCTCACTTGACACTGTACTCCCTGGCACCTCCTTGCATCTTGATCTTGGGCTTACGAGCCTCTAGAACTGTGAAAAATCATTTTCTATCCTTTAGAGATTACTCAGCCATGGGTAATTTTCTGATTGCAGTGCAAATGTATTAACACAGCTGGAGAGCTGTGACATGCACTTGGCCAGGTAGGTGGGTCCTGAAGGAGGCACAGGTGCTTTGAGTGACACTAAACAAGCTGCTGGCTCTCTCTGCAATGGTCACTGCTACTGGGACCTGGAAGGCCACACTGCCACAACATTTTGGAAGAATGTTCAGCAGATAACAAAAATGAATCATGGGACGATTGCTCACTTTCGAGTCCTAGGCATCCTGGAGAGCTGCAGGCTCTGTCTGGAACATACTCTGGCTTCAGTGGGGTGATACTTCCATACAAGAAGAATAGCATTCAGCAAGTAGCCATGTTACCTCTGCATGGCCCCACATGCTGTCTCTGTAGAAAGCTGGCCTGGGAACGTATGTGAGTCTCATTCTGGTTTCCTGGTCAACTTGCAAAACAGGAATTGACGTGAGATGTCTGTATTAATATGTGTAAAATTTGAAGAGATTTCCTCAGTACACAATCAGCCGGGCATGCTATATCTCCACTGCTGCACCCCAGCTAGGGTGTTATGCTGACTCAACTAGGGGGCTGTGCCCCCAGCCAGAGGGCAGTGCTGACCCAAGTAAGGGGCACAGGCTGCTATGACAATCTCAGAAGCTCACAGCTATAGACAATTAAACACTGGTAATTCATTGTGGTAAAGAATTTATTTTCTTTCCCATAAAGATGGTCTTGGGAAAACTGAGTAACAGATGTGGGTGAGAGCTGCCACGGTTGGAAGATTTGGGTGCCCAAGCTCCTCTCTTCCCAAGATGGCTTGTGTAGAGGTGGCCTCTCCCCTGACGAAGATGAGCTGTGTGTGCTGGGACGATGACTCAGTGGATTAACTGTTAGCTGTGTACGTGTGAGACCCGTAGTTCAAATACCTAAAAATCCAGCGGTGCAACAATGGACTGCAACCAGCACGCAGAAGCACAGACAGGAGGTCCCCTGAGCAAGCTAGCTAGGCAGACCCAGCAAACTCCAGGTTCAATGAGCAACCCTGCCTCAGTAAAGTGACACCTGATGTCAAATTTGGGCCACCATGTGTCCTTGCATATACCTGCATGCATACCTCTACACACACGTACATACACATGTTTATTCATACACATGTAAATACTAGCCAATACACTCAGCTGCACTGAACACAGACCCCCCAAACCAAACAACTCCCCCCTAAACCACCCCAAACCCAAACCCGGAGCTTTGTTAAAAAGCCTCCCCTCAGTCCTCACAGTGCGTGAATCTCATGGTAACTTTTGTGGTGTTGGTAGAATGTAGAAGTTACACAAGCTGGAATTATTTTTTTCACATTCCATATTGAGCTATGTTTTCATTGAATACAATTACAAAAGAGCATAATATCGCATATATTTGAGTCACAATCTTAGCCTTATTACTGTCAAAAAGCAATTACAAGCTATTTTTATGCAGAGCTCAAACAGAAAATTAAAGACTCAGAAATGAAAGCGAAACATTTTTAACCATACTATACGGTACTCATAACAGTGTCTGTAGAGCCAAATGTGGAGCATAGAAAATATGCATATTCTGCAAGCCACGGAGAGTGCTCACAAAGACGCACTGGAAGAGGATCCCAGGCCAGCTGTCAGTAGTAGCTCGATCTTCACGCTTACTGATGTATTACCGAAAAGTAAAGCGCAAAGATTGCTCTGAAACATTTAAAGTCTTGAAATAGACCAATATATTTGGAATGGAGGCTTCAACACCAGAAGCTGGAAGGCTCCAGAGCAAACACCAATGACCCAGGTAGACGGATGGCAGCTTCTGCAGTGTTGTGCCCAGCGAGTGCCTGTGTTTGCAGAAAAAAAAAAAATAGGGGTATCAGGAAGTGCTTCGGGAGTGTGGTACCCGAACCTGTCTGTACACAGGAATGGTTTAGGATGCTCATTTAGCAAAGGTTTCTTCAACAGGAGCTTTTTCAGAAGGTAAAGATATTGTGAGTGCGCAGGGAAGTCATTAAGCCGGAAAGACTTGGACTGGGCTGTCCCAGCCAGTGCAGCTGATTTGGCTGTTGGCTGCCATGGCTTTCTGAGACTCCAGGTGAAACTCCATTTCTCAAGTAGCTGATGCTCCTCAGGTGTCTGCACAGGATTTATGGGTCGATCCTTTCAGTTGGGGAAGCCTGCTTTTCAGACTGATGGATGGTGGCACCCATGGTCACCTTGTACCACTTGGTGAAGGTGTCAGTGGCTAAGCAGAGAGTCTTCTGTTGATCTTGTTTCTGACTCTGTTACTAACAGCACACCTGTAAGTGATGAGAGCAGATGAAGGAAGAGCAGAGTCACCCCCTCCAGCCAGGTCAGAGATGTTTGTGTCTCCAAGGCAATCAAGGGTGCCAGCCTCTCGGGTCAGCAGGAAAGAGGGCAGCTCAGACAGCACTTTAATTTTCTCAAAACATGTTTTTAACGATGGTTCTTAAACACGTTAACCTCCCTTTTAGACCACCACCCCACCACCAGAGGTAGTGGGAAAGAAAGGATTCAGGGAAGTGGACCTGCTTAGAGAGGTTCTTCAGAGTCCCCTGGAAATCGGCAGTTCAGTTCACAGGTCAGCAATGGCAGCTGGATCCATTGGCAAACACTTCACGAATACACCAGCAGTCCAGTTCTGTAGATTCAGGATAGCAAACATGAATCAGCAGCAGTGGCACTACCTAGCAGAGCCAGCCAGGCCTCAGCCTTGGCACAAATCGGCAGCAGGAGGAACCAGGAGGTTTGCCAGGAGAAGTTCTCAGCTGTGCCTCTCTCAGAGAAGAGAAGATAATCAAAGATTCGAGACAAACAAGCACTGCCACAGCTGGCTCTATCAGCAAGTCCAGCTCAGCCTGTCACAGTCTGTCGAGTCCTATGTATACCCTCCAAGCATCACGTGTCCTCCACATGCCTTGCCTTAGCAGACATCACTCTGCCAATCAGTCTGAGTCCAGGGAAGTGGCCAGAAACTGCAGCACAGCACCAAAGTTCTTTGGTGTGTTTCTCCGTATGGAGTCCTGACAAACGCAGCTCAACTACGCAGTGTAAGGTGGACCAATACATGCATATCGTTAGCAAAGAATCTTTTATCAAGTATCCTTTCACATGCTTGCTTTAGCTGAATATCCTGTGTCTGCTTCATCTAAACATTCCTTCACCAATCTGTCTTAGTCTTTCACCTGTGTCCACTTCAGCTAAATTTTTCCTTCATGTGTTTGCCCAGCAAGACACCATTCAACAGGCTTTTTGAAGAACCCTCAGGTGTCCTCTTCACAGCACAGACACTAGTGTTTTTGAGGAGCAAAACAGTGAGGGAAAGTGCCTGCCTCAGGCTGGAGGAGTAAAGCAGTGGGAACGGATTTCCATCCATGGTAGCCATGGCTTTCAGGTAGCTCTTGGGTCCATATTGTTTTTGGAGTGGTAACAGTAAAAAAGAAAGACTCAGCAGGGTGGGGGATGGGAGCATTATCCTCAGAAGACAACTTCTTCTCTGGACTCTACAGTTTCTTAGAGCTATGAGGTCATTTGCAACTCCCCTGCAGGTGTGCCCTTACCCTGCAGTTGTGCCCTGGCCCTGCATGTGTGCCCTTGCCCTACAGGTATGCCCTTGCTCTGTAGGTGTGCCCTTGCTCTGCAGGTGTGCCCTTACCCTGCAGGTGTGCCCTGGTCCTGCAGGTGTGCCCTTGCCCTACAGGTGTGCCCTTGCTCTGCAGGTGTATCCTTCTGCAGGTGTGCCTTTTCCCTGCAGGTGAATCTCCCCTGCAGGTGTGTCCTGCCTCTTCACATAAGCTTGGCAAGCCTCATGCCAGGAGCTTCTGCTGTCCTCTGGTTTCTGGATAGAGAAGACATCCTGGGGCTGTAAGGAAATTCAGCTAGTACAATTATTCTTCCCTGTCACAGGGTAGGGTGGCTGCCAGGTCTATAGGGTGCTTTTCCAAGAAAGTACTCTAGAGGGAAAGATCCTGCAAGACTAGCGCAAGACTTTGGTGTTCCAGGTTCTGAGAAATAAACTGCCAGCCTGTTTTGATCTGCTGAATACAAACTGTGAAGCTTGGACCCCCACAGACAAGACTTTTCTCTTCTAGGTTCTTTTTAGGTAGATGAACCCAGATGAGAAGGGCAGAGTCTTGACACACCCACTCATGCCATGCAAGTGGGCATATGTGCATACACAGTACAGATGCGCACACATAGAGCTCACATGGAGACATCCTCTATGAGTCTGGCTGTGATGTGGGAGTACAGCATAGGCTGTGTAGACATTAGATTTCCTGTTGGTTGCCGTTAGTGCTAGGTAAGCATCTTTGTGTGTCCACCTGTGTCCTGCCATTGACCAAGCCCCTGACTTTCAGAGTTCTTAAGAACACTTAAAATACTGTTCAAACTAGGCATAATTAGCAAGCAGACTGTATGAATACTCACACTCATTCCACATAGATTCCTTGTTGGCATGGAGCAATCCATTACCTGCTTCAGTGAACCGTCCCATTGGTAATTTGCGGAGTTCTCACCCCTGGGTGATGGAGTAAGCTGCCCTCTTCCCAGGCACTGGCTACTATTGTTTAAGCCAAATGTATAATGCATGAGAGAAGTTTGTGTATCAAACATTCCAGACAGGGTACTTAAATTCTAGACCAACTGATAACATTCACACTGATGGGGCTGGGAAGGAAAGAGGTTGGAAGTCTTTATGATTTTGCAGGGCTATTTCATTGAGGTAAAATTCACTCACCACACAGCTCACTCAAGGAAAAGTATACCACTCAGTGCCTTGGGCATAATCACAGATTGGTGCAATCCAGCACTCTAATCAATGTTAGTACATTCTGATTGCCTGTAAGAAAGTTTCACACCTATGGGCATGCACTCCCCAATTCCCATGAGCTTTTTAGCACACAGAACCACACATCTATCTTATCGGTCTGTAGATTTCCCCTCGGGACATCTCACAGAGACAGAGTTGTATGACATGTGTGCTCTCAAGATGGCTTTCTGTGCTTAGAGCAGTGTAGTCAGAGCTCAGCAGTACTGTAGCAAGTGTGTGTGTGTGTGTGTGTGTGTTTGTTGGTCAAGTAATACTCCATTTTATAGCTATGCCTCACTTTATTAATCTGCTTGTGAGCCGATAGACACCCAGTCTATGATGACGGATGTGTTAGAAATTTTTAATTTGTGATTTTTATAAGGTGAATTGGACATGAATTATAATGATTTAGGTTTATTTTTTTTTAAGATTTTCTAAGTCTTTCCTAAGAACCAGAGCTAGCTAGCTACTTCACATAAGGTTATATTTGTAAGATCAAGCTGCCAAAAGAAAAACTAAAATTAAAGTATAATACATTTTTAAAATACTCCAAATGTAAAATATAACAAAGGATAAGTATGAAAAACTATGCACACATGAGGAAACATGTAGTCAATCTCGTTCCTTACATATGTAAATATTTTTCTATTCTCCTCATCTCTAACCTTCACTTCACCAAGTTAGACAGTGCTCTTGATCATTTTAATTTTAGGTATTGTGATGGTTTGTATATGCTTTGCCCAGGGAGTGGCACTATTAAGAGGTGTGGCCTTGGTGGAGTAGGTGTGTCACTGTGGGTGTGGGCATAAGACCCTCACCCTAGATGCCTGGAAGCCAGTATTCTGCTAGCAGCCTTCAGATGAAGATGTAGAAACTCTCAGCTCCTCCTGCACCATGCCTGCCTGGATGCTGCCATGTTCCTGCCTTGATGATACTGGACTCAACTTCTTCTTCTTCTTCTTTTTTTTTTTTTTTTTTTTTTTGGTTTTTCGAGAGAGACAGGGTTTCTCTGTATAGCCCTGGCTGTCCTGGAACTCACTTTGTAGACCAGGCTGGCCTCGAACTCAGAAATCTGCCTGCCTCTGCCTCCCAAGTGCTGGGATTAAAGGCGTGTGCCACCACGCCTGGCTGGACTCAACTTCTGAACCTGTAAGCCAGCCCCAATGAAATGTTTTCTTTATAGAGTTGCCCTGGTCCTGGTGTCTGTTCGCAGCAGTAAAACCCTAACCAAGACAGGTATATTATTCCTCTTACTTGTCAAATAGTGAGACTAAAAGCAAATAAAGAAACCATGAACATCAGGACCTGGAGAGATGGCACAACAGTTAAGAGCACTTGCTGCTGTTAGAATCTGAGTTCAGTTTCCAGTACCCACACCAGGCAGCTCACAACTGGCTGTGACTCCAGCTCCAGGGGATCTGACACTTTCTTCTGGCTTCTGATAACACTGCATGTGCACATAGCACATATTGACACACAGATCTGCACATAAGCAAGACCCTGTGGCTAGCAAGTTCATGTGTCCTGGGAAGAACTCACTACTACTATTACTACTCCCCTAAATGGACAGATTGACTCCTATTGTTACATCTGTAGATTAGTGCACCTCACAACTGCCATCTGAGAAGCTTCTATTTGCAGTAGATGGTGATTAGCATAGAGATCCGCATCTGGCCAATGTCCAGAAAATAAGGGACTGAAGGATGTTCTGCCCTAAATTGAACACACTTCCCTTTCAAAGGCTCAGGGGTCATTGAAGAAGGGGAGGCAAAGGAAGTATAAGAGCCATAGGTGGTGGGGGACTCCAAGGGCGATGTCTTCTGGACACAGCAGGTGAGCTGGACTCGGCAGCTGTGATGGCACAGACCAGCTCAAGCCAGCTCAAACCCAACATGGAGTGAGAGGCTAGGAAATCTCACCCCCAGCTCTCTTGGCAAGTGCTAGCTGCTGGGAAAGGGAGCGTCAAGTTTTCTCCGTGTTTATCTTCAGCAGGTTGAGTTCACTTCAGTAGAAGATCACAGATCCAAAAGTATCTGGGCATCCCAAATTGGCAAAAAACCAAGACACCAAGTTGAGTGAATGAAGAAGCAGGTGGTTGACTTGGGAGAGTAGTGGTCAATCTGATCAAAACACGCTACATAAAACCCTCAAAAGGCCAATGAATATAAATAAATTAAATGAAACCTTAAAAATAATCAGAGCTGGCTAAGAAAGAGGAGAGGATTTTTAATGACATGATTCAGAAGTTTCCTCCTTAATGGCTTCACCAGCTAGCTGCTCCTCTCTCCTAAGGTCTGTCTGCCTTCTTGCCTAGGGCTCAGCCTTTAGTTATAGCACAGTGGCAAGCCTCTCATAATAGCATGGCTTTTATTTCTCATAAAGATGGATCATGTAGTTTTCAGTTAATTTTTTTGTGGGATATACAAGTAGTTCTTTTATAAGGAGGTAGTGGATGGTTTCCAGAAAGGTTAGTTCCTAGAAGGAAGCCAGAGCTTTCCTTAAACATTATTTGTATTTTTCTAATTAGCAACATTTTACAAATAGATTTACATATTTATCTGTTAAAATGAGAGCCACATCGATCTGTGAAAGATTTTTTTCTTTTTCTTTTTTTCTGCTGTGAAGGCACTCACTATCCAGCAAAGTGAAGGGGAAATGTGTAAACAACATATAAAAATAAACCTAATTATAAGCAGAAGTTTTCTCAAGATATTGAATTTTGACTTTAAAAATGCAATAAGACCTTTATTTTATAACAACTTCATTACCACTGCGGCCACTTTGAGTCTTACTTTTCTTTACAATGTACTTGAACTTTTTTCCATCTACTTCCATTTCGGAGTGACCCCTCTCTTACCATAAAAGACTGAGTAAGGCGGAGGCCAGCTGCACACTGGCGTTCATGGCTCTGTTTCCTGGTGCAGTGTGAGCCACCACCACAGTCTCCCAGGATGAGCTGTGTCATCCCTTCCTAGACCATGACCCCAAATGGCTCTTCCTTCCGCAGGGAAAGTAACTACAATTAGAGGAAAAAGTTAGAAGAAATAGTTCACTGAAGCTAGTACACTACGGAGCAGTGTCTATCAGAGTACATCAGCAACACAGTTTTGAAATTCCTCAGAAACTGAGTTTACAAGGTGATGGTGGCACAGGCCTCAGGAGGCAGAGGCAGGAGGATCTCTGTGAGTTTGAGACCAGCCTGGAATACATAGTGAGTTCCAGGACAGCCAGGGCTGTTACATTAAAAAAAACCTGTCTCCAAAAACCAAAGGAAAAAAGTCACTAATATTTTAATTAATTTCTCTATTGTACTTTGGTACCTTGAGAACCAAGAAATTTCACAAAATATAGTGTAAAAAGGCTTTGAGAAAACTTTAGAACAGTTTCCACTTTGGCATTGCAAACTCCCTTTATAAAACAAACATTCTGACCGAGTTTTCTTGCTTTACTAAGTGACAGTGCAAATGTCTGGACTTATTCTGAACGGATACCATCTAGGACAAACCCTTTGACCAAAGCCTGGGCTCTTCTGGAGGCTGCGGCATGGCTGGGCTGTCTTAACATAGCTGAGCAGCACGAGCGTGAACGAGCGTTAATGTGTACACCCCTTACAATGATCATCCCGGAAGTGTGCCAATCGGGTGCTATTTAGCATGAGCAGGTGCTGAGTAAATATCGTTTTATGCTTCTTATTTTCTCCACACAGTGGAAGACAGATTTTGTGCATGCCCTGCAGGACATCGGTTCCAATGGTGGCCTCAGAGCACCTATTTTGTTGCTTCAAGTAACTGAAAATCAGAAGCAAAAAAAGCTTCCTTTCAAAGTTGAGGAAACAGGCTCCTGTGTGAGACACTGTGGGGGTTGGAGGGCTGCGGGGGTGAGGGGCCTTTCCGGAAGATTCCACCACACAAACTTGTTGCATTTTTCATTCATGTAGAATTTTCAGCCTCTTGTCATTTGTCCCCACCAGCTGCTTTTCCCTATCAGATGCTATTGTAGGGTCACTTGCATGATAAGTGGCCTTATCTCAGCTCCAGGGGCTGTTGGAGCAGTCTGGTGTCGGGGGCTTTGTTCTGTCCCAGGCTTCTCTCCTGGCCCCTCACTTGAGGAAGCTCATCTGCTTCCAGGCCCCACTGCAGCCCCTTTGAAACTTCCTGCTTTTTCCCTGGAGGGCGACTCACCAGCCTCGAAACTCCCCCAAGATCTTGTCTCTTCTTTTATGGCCCCTTCTCTGTTTGTGCACCCTGTCCCTCCCCCCCAGGACTTTCAGGAAGTCGCCAACTCCGGGTAGAAAAACTGTCCCTGTCATATCCTCAAGGCATGGAGCACTTAGTCCTGATATGTATACTGCTCACTGCCATTCGTTAAATTCAACTAAGGTTATCAGTTCACGCTGTCATCTTCCAGTCATTTCTCCTTTCCGCCTTAATTCTTTATGGTACTTCTCGGTAGTTTAGACTTTGAAGACGAGACGAAGCACAAAACAACAGCTTCCTGTCGGGACCTGGGAGCTCTGGGTACCCTGGGTGGAAAATGAGAACTGATCTACAGCACTCAGAAAGCCAGGCCCTGAGGGTGGGGTGTGCTCTGCCGCATACCCCTGCTGATGGCTGGGCCTGAGTCACACGGGCCACTGTCTAGGTGACTCCTGTGACTGTGGTTGGATTGGGGCTTTATTTGTTTATGAAGTTGTTTTCATTTTCCAGACTTTACCCTACAGGTAACCATTAACAACTACTAATGTGTCAGACATGGCATAACATGTGCGGCTAACATAAGGCAGCCGAGTCTAGAACGCAGGGGTACAGCTCAGTCGCTGCTGCAGTGGGGGGCCTCTGTGGTTGCAGATTGATTCAACCACTGGAGAGCCGGTGGGTGCTTGGCTTTCTCCATAGAGGTCTTAGGAGGTCTCAGGAAGTGAGTGGGCCTGATGCAGCCTTATGAGGATCCTCTCTTTGCAGGCCACCCCGGCTTTAGTATGCTCTAAGGGACTGCCCTGTGTGTTGGGACAAGTGCTCTACCAACCAGGACACATTGAAGTCCTGAAAATTCTTCAGTGAGAACATCAGAGTGCAAGGTTAATTTCATCATTCCTGCTGTTAAAATTTCAAATATACAAATGTGTGTGTGTGTGTGTGTGTGTGTGTGTGTGTGTGTGTGTGTGTGTCCCCAAAACCTTCCCATGCCTAGCGGACTCAGTCTACTTCTGAAATTTGTCTGCACAAGATGCTTGCAAATCAGTGCGCCCTCTGCTGGGCGGCGATAATCTTTTCATTGCACAAAGTTTCCAGGAAGGCTGTTTAAAAACACCGACTTCCTTGGCAGCTAAATTCATGTGCTTCATTTTAAGAAGTCCTTTGAGTCTCTCCCGAGGTTGGGCAATGACTTCTGTGACCACGGTGTTGGCCTTGGGGTTGTTTCTGTGCCTAGCACACTCCACTAGTGTCTTCATTGTTTGTTGAAAACCCTTAGTTAAGGGTTTTTCTATAGTAGATGATATAGATTTTACTAGGCACCCTGTGAGGTTGACCTCTGTCAGGGGAGTTTTGTACTGAATGGGCCAATGATAGCCTCGGGGTCTCCGTGGAGGTGCCATGTATGTGGATTTCATTCCTCGGAGAGATGGGGTCTTGATCTCCCATGTACCACGAGGTCCAATGGGTATACTGCATACAGCTGGAAAATGAAAGCCCTTTGAAGACAAATCTTGTAGCTCTCAGCCACCTTTATATCATACTGAGGAAGAGCATGAGCAAGTAAATGGTTAGCCTTGCTGCATGAAGGTCATTCTGAGTACACTAAGAGTCCCAGGCAAGCAGGGCACACATGTACTCTCTTTCCTCCATGATAAAGGTTAAGCCCACAGCAGAAGAACCTAGCCTTGCTCACAGTACAGTCTTAGTGCCTGGCACATGCTCCTCGGAGCGTCATCAGCATACAGACCAATGCTGTGTGACACAGGGGAAGACCTCTAATCTCTCTGTTCTTGGCTTTTAAATAAGAAAGAAGAGGATGGCCATTCCTCTCTCACTAGATTGTAAGATAATGAGTATAAAGTAATTAGCATTAGCGGTTATCTGTCAAACAATCAAATCCATTGGTTCTTGTTTGTCAGTGTGAGGCCTGTCAGGTCTGAAGAGAGAGGCTTGCATGTGAACGAAGGGCAAGGACTGACATCTGAGGGAAACTCTGCCATGAGCTCTATTTGTCCAAAAGAAATAGACATTGATCAAAATTATTGAACTGAACAGTTCATATTTTGGGGTTGCCTGTACTACCACCCGTTATCCTGGGATCATCACTGATACTAACAAGTGTGGACTCTGGAGGCAGATGGAACTTCCTCAGTGTCTTGGGACTTTACGGATGTGTGGCAGGGACAGAAAGCACTCGAGCACATAGTAAAGAGGTTGGTCCCAGGGTGACTGAAGCCAGGGGTCAGGGTCTCGTCTTCAGAGTGCGGCCTCACTGAGTCTGATGAAGGCGCACCTGTGTGTCCCCAGATCTGCTTCGACGATGGAGAGAGATGGAAGAAGCCCTCACCTTCACGCTAGTGCTCAGTGTGCCGTGACTTGGAGGACAGAGCCCAGGCTACCCAAGTCAGGAAGTCTTGCTGCTCCACGAGTGTCTCTTCCTTGAAATGCTTGATGTGGCAAGGTATGCAGACACGAAGTTGTCTCCTGAAGCATCTGTCAAACCAGTGTCTTCTGATGGTCTCTGTCCTGGTTCTCTGCTCCACGGTGTCTCAGTTAATGTTCATTATGGGAGGGCACAGCACATCACAACCATGCCAGTAAATGGCTTCCACTGAGAAATAACCACAGACACTGGAAATCCACATTTATGCAGGCAGAACTTCTCTGGGCACGATGACAATGTTGGAAGAAGACCACATCCGGTCAGTGGCAGCAGTCATGACCACAGACCTGAGCCTTCTGTGTGCAGAGCGGTGGGTCATGTCTGGGTCTTGATGAAGGCAAATGGAGGGTGTGTGTGCCTTAGTCTCAACAGATGGGTCACGTATGTAAATCCTTTTCTACGAGAGAGGAGTTTCTAGAGTGACTTACAAACTGAGATCTATTTTCTCAACCTTCATCCTTACACACACACACATCACACACATGGAGATAGACTGACAGATACTGACACTTATACATACATACACACAAATACACACAGATAGACAGACAGACAGATACACACAAATATACAGATACACACACACACACACACACACACACACACACACATGGAGATAGGCTGACAGACACTGACACTTATACATATATATACACAAATACACACATATTCCAAATACCAAACACACACACACACACACACATGCACACACATACTGTTTCAAGCCTGAAGCTACTGGGAAGCATATATTGCTCTCATAGGCGAAAGTCTGGGAGAAAGCTGGTTACTGGTATTGACTCCTGAGCTAGGTCACCCAGCGCTCCATCACTGGCCTCTGGCCTCAGAACTTACGAGGAGACCTAAATGACAAGGAACTTCATTGCACCCCACTTGCTAATGGAGATCTCAAACTTTGGAAGAATATTTGTATTGGAAAACATCTGCTCAAAATTCAATGCCTTAATAAAAGTGTTTAAGAAACAACAGATGGGTGCCGAGGGAGGCAGAAGCGAAACTGAAGCCTTTGCAGCTGATTTAAACACTTTTGTTTGTGGCAAGGAGGGAGCCCTGGGATTGGAATATTGGAATACAGGGAGGGCCTTGTTCCTATTGCACAATCAATCTACCGCCGGATTACATTCCTTTACATATGGTTTAAGTTGAAATTTTTTACAGGTTTGAACTTGGTGACTCAGCTGTCACGCCGGTGGTGGCTTCCAGGTTGTCAGGTAAGGTGCATTGGCTTTCCGGACGCCTCACCTGGCAGGAACACACAGGTGGTACCTCACACTCTCTGAAAACCACACAGACCAGAAGGACAATCTGCCCGTTAACGAGGCAAGCCCACGTTGAGTGACACAAAACACCTGCATGCTTTGACGAGCTGTGGCTGCTCACTAAGTGACAAATCTGACAAAATGATGCGGTGTGGTCTTCTTCAGTTTCTTGATTGAGGTGGCTGTTGGTCTGAGTCTTGCTGCTGAGGAGTTGGAGGTGTGTGCGTGTGCATGTGTGCACACAGAATCGCTTGTGCAGGTGTTAAGCAGAAGCAGAGGTCTGCAGTTCTGGCTCTGCGCGAGAAAAGAGGCAACCCAGAGGTGGAGGTGGGCCCCTGACAACAATACCTTTCCAAGAGTGTCACACTTAGGTCTTGCCTGCTGGATACACATGTGGGGGGTTTGTCTCCGGCTAGGGGTGTCCAGCCCCTGTGGCAAGCCCCCAAGTGCTTTAACAACTGAAGCAAAGGATACTTTTGTTTTCTTTTTCCGTTTGGCACATGAGAAAGCCTTCTCTCCTTTCCTGCTTAAATGTACACAAAGGGCTCAGTATACTTAGGGGGTTAACGCCAAGAAAAGGACTTTGAGAATTTTAAAGGAGTTTAATCTGACAATTGATGCTCTAGTTAATTCTTAAATGAATAACTGATTAGCTTCACGTTTTCCAGGAAATCACAGGGCTGCATCATGACATAATTCCTGATTACGTACCGTTTCATTTTATCTCAAAGAAGCACATAAAAGCTAAGCGTTTTCAGCTTGGCACTCATTCCTTCCCTCACATGTCTGGACTAGCAATTTCACATCCTTGCAGAAGAGAGACTAGGCTTTAATGTTTTAGGAATGTTTAAGTGGTTTGAATCATGGGTTCAGACCTAGAAGGCCTGGAGATGTTTGGAGCGACTTAGAAAATCTAAAGTGTGTGATGGTGTCCTCATTTTTAAAGTAGATCCACTTGTCTGAATTTTTCCTCTTAAAATGTTAATTAGGATGGCAGTTAGTAGCCATTAAGTGGTGTTTTATAATGCGCCCACCACCCACAGAGTTCTTTGAGCAGAGGATGGCCCTCTGGCATCACAACAGCAGAGTTAGGTGTTTAGAGCAAACATCTCGAATTTAGCTTCCCTTGGGAGGCTGCCTCCTGAGAAAGCCAGAATTACAGATATTTAAAAGTGACCAGCGTTAACCCTCAAACTTCGAAGATAACACAGACCTTGTGGGAGGAGAGGCTGTCCAGCTTAGGGTACCTCTTTTCTTTCTCTTGTGAAATTCGGGTTCCCATCTTGTTAATTTATGACCCATTGTCCACAATAGGGTAGCCGTTAATTTCAAACCAGAGGAAGGCCAAGTGCCACGTCTTTGGCTTCGGCTCTCACAGCCTCTATGAGCTCCTGTACTTGTTAGAGTTTGTTCTTTGTTGATAGAACACCTGGGTTCTTGGCTTTTGTTCTCTCCCACCAGCGCCCAACCTCCTTTAACTATGGCAACAGGAAGTTAAATAAGCCAAATTGGCTCAGTCTCAGCAGCTCTGGATACATTCTGAGTCCTTGGAGGAAATCAGATACATTACACAGAGACCCGGAACAAGGAGACACTGCCCCATTTGGAAACTTTGGAGACAATGTAGACACAGCATCCAGCTGGAGAGGCGGTGCCAGGGCCACCTTCCACAGCTCAAGTGTTAGGGAGCCTGCTTGAGTACTTCCCTCTGGCCCCCTCCTTTGGAATCAGAGCCCATGACTCACTGGGGTGAAGATGAATGTGAGGTGCAGGTCCAGTGGCTGACTCGTCACACAGCCTTAGTGTTCCCATCTTTCACAGAAGCGGGGGTGCAGTTGGCAATGCCCACCCGGTCACAGCCTGTAATACCATATCAGAGTTTGCCAGGATGTGGAAAACTGCACTATAAAGCTGTGTGTTTAGAAAAAGAAACAAAATAGCAAGAGCTCTATAACAATAAATTGTAAAAAACATCTCAAAAGAAAATTGAAAAGGAACAGGACAGAGCATGAATCCCAGTGGCCTCTGTGTGCCGGACCATAGACCTCTTACAATAAGACTGACTTATGCCTACTTAGCACTCTCCCCATAATCCAACGTTATTTTTACCTTAAGTGAAGAAACCCTCCTTTGAGCTCCAAGTATAAAATGAGAAGCGAAAATGATCGCCGTACATTCCATTTATTCAAGTTTTGTTGCCATAATATTGTGAATTGAAAAGCTGGACATTCGGGGGTGAAATAAAAGGGTGCAGGCAACTGTTGTGCTGTGAAGAGATATTAGGGGGATTATGTTAGATGCAATTAAAATGGAGAGGCTGTACAGGTGACAGCCGGCCCCTCTGTTTCCAAGCAGAGAGCAGGAAAGAAAGATGCCAGGAGCCCAGATCTGCTCTCTGTGTTTTTAGGAGTCTCTTTAGGGGCTGGGGTAGAGACTGGTTGTAGAATTCACTCTTAGGTGTGGGGTTTTAAGAGATATGGGGTTGGGGAAGCCTGGTTCCTTGTAGAGAGAGGCCTAAGGGGCTCATGCACAAATAATCCTGTTCAGGCACGCAGTGTGCAACTTTAGAGTTGTACATTAACTTCTTTTTTTTTTTTTTTTTTTAATTTTTGTTGTTGAAGACAAGGTCTCAGGTAGCCCAGGCTGGCCTCAAACTCACTAGTCAAGGATGGCTTTGAAGTTCTGATCCTCCTGCCTCCACACCTCAAGTGGTGGTAGCATTATAGAGGCACACTACCATGCCCAGTTCAATAACCCAGTCTTGGGTTATTATGATTTTTAAAATTTAGAATCTCTTTTTAACCAGAGGACTTTTCTCTCTCTCAATAAACATGATGTTAATTTTCCATTGGTCTGGTTAGTTCCAGGAGACTGTAGGTCAAATTGAAATCTCATTAGTCCCACTGGAAAAGTCCCAAGACAAGCAAGGGGTGGATGAGGGTGGGAGTGGGGGTGGGGGTGGGAGTGGGATGGGGTAGGTGATGGAGAAAAGAAAAGAAAGAAAAAAAAAGAAACTTCCCTTACATTCTGACCAGGAAGTGACGTCAGCCTCCATTACTACCATTTAGCACTCACACAGGGTGCCCCTTCTGTGCATGGTGGAGGCCATGTTGCTTTGCAGCTTTGGGGACTGCACATTATCATTCTCTGACACCGTTAACCATCTGTTGACTTGGGTGACTGTTACTTCCAGGGACTGAGGACCGGCAGCATCTGTCTCCAGCGATGAAAGGTTCACAAGGAACTTGGAGCCCAGGGGATGGAGGTGGTTGGGACTACCAGCTCCAAGACCCTGTTTAGCCTCAACAATGGATCCAACATCACTGACTCCATTCCAGGGAAAATGTTTCCCTTCTGTTTTTCTCTTCCCAGACCGGAGTTAGAGGCCTCACTGCTCTGCATCTGGGTGACATGGGAGATAATTGCAGCCTCGTTTGGTCCAGATAAGCTGCACTTTCCCAGCTGGGCTGCCCTTTGAAGTCCAGTTTCATGATAATTGATAATCTAATCTCAGCCCAGCCTGTATGCTTTTCCCCCTTTTCTTCACAGGCTGCTGTGCAAGCGAGGGAATTATTACGGCATTTGTATTGATTGCCTCTGGAAGAGGTCACTGTGTGGGGATTGCCCTGTTAGCACGAGGTTCTTGTGAAAGGAGAAATCTTGGCGAGACCCGAATAGCAACCGGAGGCCTAGTTAGAGCTGGGCGGAGAACTAGCAGGGCCAGGAGAAACGACTTTTCATTCTCCTGCCTCGGGCTATACATGGCAATTACTTCTGCAGAGGCAATAACGAAGTTGTTAATTACAGGTTTATACCCTTGTAGCCAAAGTAGGAACGAAGGGACTAAAGGTTACAAAGTGGCACTTAAAAAAAAGTTATAGGTGATTTCTTCTTTTTTTCCTTTTTAGTGGAATAACTTAATTAATGGTCAGGTTCTAGCCTGATGGCGAGCAGAACTCTCGGAGACATCTTATTAGAATAATTAAATTTGCCTATACCCTCCAATTTGCTTTCCGTAACTGGTCATTCTGTTTTTATTTTCCTCAATTGTCTCTTGAAGTCTCTCAGATGTGGGACAGAGGAGGAGGCATGTCCTGTGGGTCACAACACGGCACCCACAGAGACCAAAAGCCACCCTGTCACTTATTAACCCAGGGTCCACTGAGATGGAGGAGTCCCACTGGGTCCCACATGATGTGAGAGCATGCCCTGCACAAGGCCTCACTGAGCCACCTGTCCTTGTCCCCAGCATTCCTGCCCTTTTGTAAAGGGACTCTCTGCCCCCAGATGCTAGATGATGTATCTTCCGGTCTCTGCTTCACTCCAAGCTGTCTTAAAAGTTGAAGCTATGGTCTGGCTTAGAGCACAGCTGATAGAAAGTCTTATATGCACAAAGCCCAGGTCTCAGCCTCAGTACCTCATAAAGTAGGCGTGGTGACACATGGCTGGAATCTAGCACTCAAGAGGCCAAGGCAGGACGGCCAAGATTCAAAGTCAAACTCGGATACAGACTGAGTTTGAGACCAACCTAGAATGTATGAGACCAACCAAAACAAAAGTACCGACCCAGCTCTAAATCCAACAACAGCAGAACTACGCAAAAAACCAAGTTAAAGTCACACCTGGAGCCATCTGCATTTTCTGGACTTTGTGACCTTATGCTTTGTTGCATGTTTCAAAATGCCCAGTGGAGAGTTTTGAAGGATCTTATCTCAAAGAGGGTGTAAGAGTTTGGGACCACAGGCATAAGCCAGCTGTGCCATGCTGTACAGAGGAGGTTAAATGCTGCTCAGTGTACACACACATGCACACACACTCACAAACACATACACACACACACAAACATACACAACATACACTCACACACATACACACACATATACACACATTCATACACATACACATACTTATACAATACACATACTCACACACATACACACACTCACACACACATACACACATTCATACACATACACAGTCACACACATAAACATACTCACACACATAAATACACACACATATATACACTCACACACATACACATACACACATATACACTCACACACATACACACACTCACACACATACACACATTCATACACATACACATACACACATACACACACGCACATACACACACTCACACACGTACACACACACATATACACACTCACACACATACACACTCACACACATATACTCACACACATACACACACTCACACACATACACTCACACACATACACACACAGAGATACACAAACATACACAATTAGAAAGTGACAGTGTTCGCTGCCTTCGCTGCGCCGCCGCTGCTCTCCAACGCCAGCGCCAGCGCTGCCTCTCGCTTGCCGAGCTCCAGCCGAAGGAGAAGGGGGGTAAGTAAGGAGGTGTCCATACCATGGCTCGTACAAAGCAGACTGCCCGCAAATCCACCGGTGGTAAAGCACCCAGGAAACAACTGGCTACAAAAGCCGCTCGCAAGAGTGCGCCCTCTACTGGAGGGGTGAAGAAACCTCATCGTTACAGGCCTGGTACTGTGGCACTCCGTGAAATCAGACGCTATCAGAAGTCCACTGAACTTCTGATCCGCAAGCTCCCCTTTCAGCGTCTGGTGTGAGAAATTGCTCAGGACTTCAAAACAGATCTGCGCTTCCAGAGTGCAGCTATTGGTGCTTTGCAGGAGGCAAGTGAGGCCTATCTGGTTGGCCTTTTTGAAGATACCAATCTGTGTGCTATCCATGTCAAACATGTAACAATTATGCCAAAAGATATCCAGCTAGCACGCCGCATACGTGGAGAACGTGCTTAAGAGTCCACTATGAGGGGAAACATTTCATTCTCAAAAAAATTTCTTTTCCTCTTCTTCCTGTTATCAGTAGTTCTGAATGTTAGATATTTTTTCCATGGGGTCAAAGGTACCTAAGTATATGATTGCAAGTGGAAACATAGGGGACAGAATCAGGTATTGGCGTTTCTCCACGTTCATTTGTGTGTGAATTTTTAATATAAATGCAAGATGTAAAGCATTAATGCAAGCAAAATGTTTCAGTGGACACATTTCAACAGTTCAACTTTATAACAATTATAAATAAACCTGTTAAATTTTTCTGGACAATGCCAGCATTTGGATTTTTAAAAAATAAGTAAATTTCTTATTGACGGAAAAAAAAAAAAAAGAAAGAAAGAAAAAGAAAGTGACACTTACTGTCACTTGTGGCATTCTCTTGTCTTGGTGGCAGAAAGAGGTCCCAGGAGCCTTGCTAGAGCCTGGTTCCACAGTTCTGCTAACTGGGGGCAAGGCTGTAAGCTCGGGTTCTTGGTCCTTCCTTCTCAGCATCCATTTTGGCTGAATTTATAGGGAGCACTAAAGGACACTTCCTTCCCATGGCGCCGTAGGTTTCTTTGCTTGCTTGTAGAAACTTGGGTTGACCAAGGGTATGTGTTTGTTTGTTTGTTTGTTTGTTTATTGTCATATCTCACACAGGATCTTGCAATACTAGCTGGGACAGCATGCTACCACCCCCAACCCTCTTTATTATACCTTTTTACTCCAGCTCCCTATGTGCAAGGCACACGGCACTCCTTCTAAGGGGGATGAACTGTCTGTGGTCATGCTGAATATGTCAGATTCCTCCAGGTTCAGGAGGGGCCAATGCCTCTGACCCTTCAAGGGCACCTGCACTCGTATGCATATATACATACATATACATACTCAGAAATAAAAAAATATTTTAAAAGATTGAAGTTTTTCTCTCTTGTTATATTCTGAAAGAGCTAATCTACCATGAGAGTTACCAATTTTGTGAAAAAAAAAAAAGTAATGATTTAAATGTCAGGATACCTTTTTCTTTTTTCCTTTCTTTCCCTTCCCTCCTCCCCTCCCCTTCTCCCCCTTCCCTCCTCCCATTCCCTCCTCCCCCTTCCCTCCTCCCCTTCCCTCCTTCCCTCCCCTCCTCCCCTTCCTTCCTCCCCTTCCCTCCTTCTCTCTTCAATCCCTTCTCCTTTCCTCCCTTCCTTACCCTCCCTCCCTTCATTTCTTCTTTCTTCTATTTCTTCCATCTCTTTCCTTTTCTCTCTCTCACTGCCCTTCCCTTCCCTCCCCTCCTCCTTTCCCTCCTCCATTCCCTCCTCTCTTCCCTCCTCCCTTTTCTCCTCTCCCTCCTTCCTTCTTCCCTCCCTCCCTCTCTCCTCCCCTTCCTCTCTCTGATTCCGTTTCCCTTCTTGCTTCTCCTCTTCCTTCCCTTTCTTCCCCCTCATCTCTCCTTTTCTCCCTCCCCTTCCCTCCTTCCATCTTCCCTTCTCTCTTCCCTTTCCTCCTCCCTCCCTCTTGCCTTCCCTCCTCTCTCCCCTCCTCTCCTTCCTCCTCTCCTCCCTCCCCCTTCCCTCTCTTGCTTCTCCACTTCCTTCCCTTTCTTCCCTTCCCTCCATCTCTCCTTTTCTCCCCATCCTTTTTCCTTCCTCCTTGTTGTTTTTGCAGATATGATTTTGACTTTTAGCTAACTTTGGACTTTATTTTCTAGAACTTGATCGGTATCGTTCATGTCCTTGCAGTAAAGGCATGGAAAATAATACGCACTAACTCTCCAACTTTCTGTCACTCAGAGAGAAGGTTCCATGTGTACCTGGAACCCACGCAAAAGCTAATCGTGTGTCACAGGAAGCCCAACTTGCAGTCTTCCTGAAAGCGCGCCAGGCAAAACTAATATTGAACTAACCCACCCTTGACCCCTCTACCATAGGGAAGCTCTCTCCAGATCACCAGAGAATAGAAGACAAGCTGGGTCCTTTCTCTTTCTCTAGAGTAAGTTTTCCCCAAGCATCTGCTTGTCCTTGCTGATTTCTGCTTTCATTTTCCCAGGGATCCTTGCTCTGTGGCTAGAGCTCACGTTTCCTGGCCTAAAGAGTTTCTCCGAATCTTTTGTGAGACATGAGTACCTGTGGAACCTTCCCTTCCTGCACAGCAAACCCTTCTTCTGAAACTTCCTCTTGCCCTCGCTGATGAAATGGTTTGACTGTTTGAGGTGGTATTTTGTGTGTTAATTTCTTCAAAGTCAGCTTGTGAAAGGCATGCCACCTCCAAAGTCATTTCAGGCCTTCTGACCTTCACTTTAACCATGTCACCGATGACTGGGCTGAGTGCCACCACTGTGGGCTCTGTTGGGGAGAAGGAAGCCCTAGGGAGCTCTTTTACATTTTCTATTTTATTTTTTAAAAGCTTTTTTTAATTAAAACATTTTCGTACAATATGTTTTGATTTTTTTGTCTCTTAATTCTTCCCAGTTCCTCCCCACCCCCTGCCAACCCAACTGTGTATTCTTTTCCTCTATCTCTTTCAGAAACAAACAAGAACAAAAAGCCTAAGAAACAACAAAAAAGCCCCCTGAAAACCACAAAAATAAAAATACAAACAAAAAAATGAAAGACTTATTAAGACAAAAAATAATGCCAAAAGTGAAATGAAACAAAAAGGCCCCCAAATGCTAGGGAGCCCCTTTTGTATTGGCTGACCACCCCTGGGCACTGGGCCTGCCTTGGAGTGGGGTTAATATGCCCATTGTGATTCCAGTGGAGAAAGGGATGTTTGACCCTATGCCCACTTCCCCATCTCAGTGTTAGGAGCCATTTGGCCTAAACCTGTTTAGGTTTTGTGCATGCGTCCAGTCTATGTGTGTTTGTATGTGCACCTGTCCTTCCATATCTAGAGGAATAGTATTCCCCGCCCCACATCACAGCCAGTATGAGCTGTCATTTGTTTTATTGGTCTTGGACATTCTGACAGGGATAAGATGGAATCTCAAAGTAGTTTCAGGTTGCATTTCCCTGATGGCAACAGATTTTGACCAATTTTTAAAAGTATTTTCTTGGGCATTTGTGTTTCATCATTTGAGAACTCTCCACTTAGTTATATATGCCATTTATGGTGAGTTATTTGTTTTCTCGGTGTTCAGTTTTTTATAGTTCTTTATATATATTAGATATAAACCCTTTCTATCAAATGTTCAATTGGTAAGGATATTTTTCCGTTCTGTAGGCTACTACTTTCCTGAATGGTGGTGCCCTTTGCCATAAAGAAGCTTTCCAAATTCTACGAGAACACCATCTATTAATTGTTGTTGTTATGTCTGTTCAGAAAGACTTTTCCTGCATTGAGTGCAAGGTTACTCTCCACTTCCTCTTCTGTAAGGCTCAGGATATCTGGTCCTTGATCCATTTGGAGTTGAGTTTTGTGTGGGGTGATGTATGTGGATGTGTTTCAGTTCTTCTTCATGCAGTATGCAGTTTGCCTGGCACTGTTTGTAGAAGATGTTATCTTTTCTCCAGTGTGCATTTCTGGATACTTTGTTTTAAAAAATCAGGGGTTCACATGTGTGTAAATTTATGTCTGGATTTTCGGTTCAATCCCGTTGATCACTGCCTGTTCTCATGTCAGCCCCCACCCCCATTTGTTTATGACTCCAATCCTGTAATCTAATGTGAAATCAGAGACTCTCATACCTCCTGTAGCTCTTTCATCATCTAGGAGTGTTTTAGAGCCTCTGTATTGTTTGTGTTTCCATATGAAGTCATCCTTCCAAGTTCTGTGAGGAGTTGTGTTAGAATTTTGGTGGGGGTTGCACTGAATTTGTGGATTGTTCTGGCGGACATTTTTTCAATATTAATTCTACCAATCCACGAGCATGAAAGATCTTTCTATCTTTTGATATCTTCTTATTTTTGCCCTAAATGTCTCAAAGTTTTTATTATATAAGTCTTTTACTTGTTTGGTTTGAGTTATCTCAATATATTTTATGTTTTGAAGCTATTGTGAAAGATCATGTTTTCCCAATTTCTTTCTCTGTCCATTTGTCATTTGTATACAGGAAGGCTATTTTGTTGTTGTTGTTGTTGTTTTGAGTGTTAAATTCGTATTTACTACTTTGCCCAAAGTTATATCAGTTGTTATCAATTGTAGAAGCTTACTGGTGACGTTTTTAGGGTCCTTTATAAATAAAATCATATCATTTGCAAATATAGATACTTTTACTTCCTCCCTTCTTATTTGTATCCCTGTCTCCTTCAGTTGCCTTATTGGTCTATGTAAGACTTCACGTACTCTATTGAGTAGGTATGTAGAGAGCAGGCATCCTTTCCTTGTTCCTAGTTTTAGTGGAAATTCTTTGAGTTTCTTTCAGTTTAGGTTGATGTCTGGCTATGGACTTACTATAAATTGCTTTTATAATGTTGAAGTATGTTTCTTGTATCCATAATCTCTCCAAGACTTTTATCATGTAGGGGTGTTGGATTTTGTCAAAGGCCTTCTGTGTATTCAATGGTTTTTGGATCCTGTGGTTTTGGGCTTTTAGTCTGCTTATGTAAAAGTAACTTTTATTTGCTAGATGTAATTGTCATCTAAGAGGCTTACTGCTGAATAATCTCACCCTTTCTAGTTTTTCCTGAACTCTTGCTGGTTGGTTCAACTCAGCTGTTTTGGCTTAAAACTCCTCTCCAAGCTGACTGATTCAAACTGGCTTCTCGTGGCTTCTTACTGAATTATTCTGCTTGAAAAAAAAAAAAAAACAGCACCCAAATTGCATGTGCTGAACTGCACTGACTGTATGAACTGAAAGGAACTTCATGAAATCAATGTCATTTGACTGAACTGCACCAAACTGCACTAAACTGACCTCCACTGCATTGCCTGAACTTGCTCTCCATTCCTGACACATTTAGTGCTCCTGTTAAGCAGTCTCTCTTTAATGTCTGTCCTCATGAGAGATGGGCATATCCTATCTTTGACTCATACTGTCAAATCTTTCTTTAATTTGCCGCTTTGTTTGCACCTTCACTTGAAGTCACTTTGGAAGTGGCTGCTTCCTTCTACAAACTAAATTTACCATAACTGTTTATGATTAAAGGTGTATACTAAGAATGTGTCTAAGAATTTGTGTGATACACCAAGAGGGATTAATGGTGTATCATCCCAGCTGTATCATACAGATCAAGAAGGACTTTGGGTGTGATACTTTGCCAGAGCGACCTTGTTGTTGGATTAAAATTCCTCTACATGTTTATGTAGTAGATGGATATTAGGTTTATTGATTTATGTGTGTTGAATTATCCTTGTATCTCTGAGATGAAGCCATCTTGATCACAGTGGGATAATCCTTTTGATGTTTTCTTCAATTCAGTTTGCAAGTCTTTTATTGAGAATTTTTACATTTATAGTTATAAGGGATATTGGTCTATAATTTTCTTTTTTTATTGAGTCTTTTGTGATTTTGGTATTAAGGTAATAGTGGCTTCATAAGGGGAATTAAGAGATGTTCCTTTAGTTTCTATTTTGCAGTTAATTTGAGGAATGCTGGGGTTAAATCTTCTTTGAATGTCTGATAGAATTTGTGCTGAATCTATTTGGCTCTGGGCTTTTTTTTTTTTTTTTTTTCATTTTCTTTTTCTGGGAAACTTTGAACTACTGCTTCTATTGAACTAGGGGTTGTGGATCGGTTGAGATTGCTTATTTGCTCTTGATTTAACTTTGGTAGGCCATATATATATTAAACAACCTGTCCATTTCTTTTAGTTTTCCCAGTTTGATAGAGTATAGACTTTTAAAAAAGTCCTATGATTCTCTGAATTTTCTCAGTGTCTGATATAATGTTTCCCCTTTCACCTCTAATTTTATTAATTTGAATCTTCTCTCTATGTCTTCTAGCTAATTTAGCTAATGGTTTGTCAGTCTTGTTGAGTTTGCAAAGAACCAACTCTTCATTTCATTGATTCTTTTTAGTTGTTATTTCTATTTCATTAATCCCAGACTGGTTTTTTGTTTTCTTCTTCTTTTATGTTCTAGATCTTTTAGTATGTTAGTTAGTTACTAATATAAGATATCTCTATTTGTGATGTAGACATTCAATGCTATTAACCTGCCTTCATTGTGTCTCAGGTTTGTATGTATTCTATTTTCATTTAATTCCAAATTGGTTTTTTTTTTTTTTTAAATTTCTTCCTTGATTTTTATCTTGCCCTGCTTTTCACTCAGTAATGTGTTGTTTAGTCTTCATGACTTTGTATACTTTCTGTTGTTGATATCTAGCTTTAACACATGATGGTCAGATAGAATGTGGGATGTTAATTCAGTTTCGTGTATTTGTTGAGACTTGCTTTGTGTAGAATATGCTGTAGTTGTCTGCTAGGGTCATTAATTTATGACATTATTTACCTCCATCTTTTTTTTTTTTTTTTTTTTTGTCTAGATGACCTGTCTGCTGGTACGAGTGGGATATTACAATCAGTCACTATCCCTGTGTGGGGTTAATTTCCTTTTATAAATCTGGATGTCCTTGTGTTTGTGCACAGATGTTTAGAATTACAAAACAGTCTTGGTGGATTTTTCTTTAACAAGTATGTAGTGTCCTTCCCTATCTGTTCTGAGTAGTTTTGTTTGAAGTCTGTTTTGGCAGACATTAAAATAGCTACACTGGCTTGCTCTTTGAATCTTTTGGATTCTCTTGTCCTGAGATGAAGCATATCTTTGATGGGAAGGTATTTGGATGCAGCGGAAAAATGGATCTTGTTTTGTAATTCAATATGTTAGTCTGATTTTTTAAATTAGGTAATTGATATGATTAATATTGAGATTTATCAATGAACAGTATTTATTGAGCCCTATTATTTTGTTGTTATGGTGTGTATTTCCTTTCTTGCTTGATTTACTCTTTGGGGACTATTTACTCCTTGTGTATTCTTAGGAGTAGCTAAACTCTGAAGACTAAAGTGTTCCTTCTAGTGCCTTCAGCAGAGCTGGATTGGTACATAAGATTTGCTTATATTTGGTGATGTTTTTTTGATGATCATTCTTTCTCTATCAATTGTGATTGATAGTTTTGCTGGGTATAGTAGTTAAGGTGATATCTGTGGCCTCTCAGAGTTTGTCAACATTCATCTAGGCCCTTCTGGATTTCAGAATCTTTCTTGAAAAATCTCTATTCTAATGGGCCTGCTTTTATACACTGCTTAGCTTTTTTCACCCTTGCAGCTTTTAAATATTCTTTATTTTGTACATTTAGTGTTCTGATTATTTTGAGATGGGAATTTTTTTCTGGTCCTATCTATTTGGTGTTCTGTAATGTTTCTTATACCTTTGTAAGCATTTCCTACTTTAGATTGGGGAAATTTTCATTATGACTTTGTCAAAATATTTTCTGTGCCTTTGATCTTGGTATCTTCTCCTTCATTTTTTCTATTATCTATAGGTTTGGTTTCTTCATACTCTACCTAATTTTTCTGGATGTTTTACAGGTGGGTTTTTTTTTTTATTTAGCATATTGTTTGACTGAGCCATCCAGTTCCTCTACCTTGTTTTCAAGATCTGAAGTTCTGCCTTGTACCTTGTATTCTGTTGATAAAGCTTACTTCTGAGGTTTTTGTTTAACTTCTTAAATTCTTTCTTTTTTTCTTTTAAAATTATATTTACTTATTCGTTTTAAAATCCAATATCAGCCCTTCCTTTATCCCCAGCACCATGCAAGTCCTCCCCCTTCCTCCTTCTTAAAAGAGAAGGGGAAGCTTTCCTCTGGTGTCACCTCTTCCCCCATCAAGTCACTGCTGGGCTAGGCTCATCCTCTCCCACTGAGGCCAGACAAGGCTATCCATTTAGGGGTGTAGGATCCACAGGCAGGCAGGCAGGCAGGCAGGCAGGCAGGCAGGCAGGCAGGCAGGCAGGCAGGCTCAGGGACAGCCTCTGTTCCAGGTGGTTGGGGAATCTGCATGAAAACAAGCTGCTCATTTCCTACATAAGTTCAGGGGCTTTGGTCCAGCTCATGCTCACTCTTTGGCTGGTGATTCAGTCTCTGGTAACCTCCAAGGATTCAGGTTAATTGACTCTGTTGGTCTTCCTGTGCAGTCTCTGTCCTCTTTTGGGTCCCTCAATCTTTCTCCCAACACTTAGTTAAGAGCTCCATCTAACATTTGCCTGTTAGCCTCTGTATCTCTTTATAAGTTGCTTGGTGGAGCCACTCAGAGTACAGTTCCTTTCTGGAAACATAACAGAGTATCATTAATAGTATCAGTTTTGGTTCTTGTCCATGGGATGTGTCTCAATTTGGGCAATCATTGGTTGGCCATTCTCTCAGACTCTGCTCTATCTTTGTCCCTGCACATCTTGTAGAGAAGGCACATTTTGGGTCAAAGATTTTGTAGGTGGGTTGATGCCCTTATCCTTCCACTGGGTATCTTGCCTGTTTATGGGAAGTGACCACTTTAGGATCCATATTCCCCATTGCTAGGAGTCTCAGCTGGAGTTACCCTCTTACACTCTCTGGGGTCTCTATCTCCATCCCAGGTCTCTGGCTCATCCTAGCAATTGCCACCTCCCCTGCTGATTTCCCTTCTCTCTTCCCTGCTCTTCCTACATATGGTTTCCCTTCTCTCTTGTCTGCTTTCCTCCCCATCCCCTCTTCCACCCATTTCCTCCTTCCATTGATCTCTTGTATTTTCTTCTTCTTCTTCTTCTTCTTCTTCTTCTTCTTCTTCTTCTTCTTCTTCTTCTTCTTCTTCTTCTTCTTCTTCTTCTTCTTCTTCTTCTTCTTCTCTAGAGCCTTCTGATGTATTTTTAATTTGTTAGTATCAGAACTCTCCAGTTTCTTTATGAGGGCACACTTACCTCTGCTTTCATTGTGTCCCATAAGTTTGGATATGTTGTGTCCTCATTTTCATTGAATTCTATAAAGGTTTTAAATTTCTTTATTTCTTTCCTTACCAAGTTGACATTGGGTAGAGAGTTGTTCAGTTTCCATGAGTATGTAGACTTTCTGTTGATTTCTTCTATCATATTTTCTACTTCTGACCATGTTAAGTATATCCACACTATACACTTGTGCTTCTACACCTGCATGTAGCACAGGTGAATGGCCATTGATGGTCTTCAATGGTGACGTTTTCCTTCTGCTGGCCTTCAGGGATTTCTTTCCTAACTCAGCTTGCTTAATTTAGGGTGGGGTAGGTAGGATTTAATAGATCTCATCTGTATTTTTATAACAATGTCTTCTGACTGCCCTAGTTCTGTCATGTTGTCTGCTGACCATGGGAGGCTTTGAGATGTTTATACACAACAGGAAGCTTATTTTGTGGCTGAATTTGGATTTTGGCTCAGGGATCTGTTTTTAGGTAAACCTCAACAAGCCATCCCCAAATGGTCAGCATGTTACTACAGCCAAGGAGAGCCCAGGAGCAGATGTCACAGCCCCCAGGACACACATCCTTTCTTGTGGGTTGGGGTTCAAATGCTACCCTTGTAGATGTGGCTGTTCACTGAGGTCACCCCTACTGTGTTCCAGAAAACTCAGCCTCAGACCACAAATCCAGATTGAGTGACAGTTCATGAAGCTGATTATAAAGGTTACTAATGCTGTTGTGGGACCAGAGGTTCCTGCCAGCCTTGGTCTTCTATGAGGATCACTGTCCCCCGTGCTGAGCTGCCTCCACCCAGGCAGTTAATGAGCCTTTTGTAGCTTGTGCATCTGAGCTTGAAGCACTCTCATTGGAATCCTGGCTCTTGGCTGGGAAGCTTCCCCATGGTTTTCTCAGGAGCCAGGCAGCTTTTGCGTGGCAGGTGTCATGTGAGTGAGAGCTGTGTGGCATCCTCTTCTCGATCCTTGTAGTCTTTCTGCTTTGCCATGCCTCTTGGTCCCTGCTGCTTTGGAGGCACTGATGTCTGTTTTCTAGTTTGGGCCTGAACTGGCTCACTAGTCTGTCACCACCGCTGCTGTTTGCCCTGGACACTCAACATGCCTGTCCACAGTCTTCCCAGCAGCCCTCACAGCTGTGACTCTGTGTGCTCCTCTCTTTCCAGTTCCTATACATTATGGCCCATTCATTGTTCCCAAGTGTTCTTTCTCTTTTGCCAGTTCTCAGTCCTGAGGGCAGAAGCCTACTCTCATTGCACAGACTAGGTAGGGCAACAGAGTCTCCAGAGGCAGACCGGAGATAACCTGGGTGCCCCCACCCCCCATTCCCTTTCTTATTCTCTCTCTCTCTCTCTCTCTCTCTGTCTCTCTCTCTCTCCATTCATTCATATTACATCCTGATCACACCTCCCCTTCCCTTCTCTCCTCCCAGTCTCACCTTAACAACACCCCCCCATTACTCCCTCCCCTTCTTCTCAGAGAAGGGGAAGCCCCTCTTGGGTACCACCTTGCCCTGGGACATCAAGTTGCAGCAGGATTAAGTGAACTCTCTTCTACTGAGGCCTATCCAGGCAGTCCAGCTAGGGGAAGGGGATCCAGTGGCAGAGAACAGAGACTGCGACAGCCCTGCTCCAGTTCTTAGGGGACTCAAATGAAGACCAGCTGAACATCTACTACAAATGTGCAGGAGGCCTAGGTCCAACCCCTGTATGCTCTTTGGCTGGTGGTTCAGTCTCTGAGCCTTTATAGGCCCAAGTTAGTTGACTCTGTATGTCTTCTTGCTGTGTCCTCCAGCTCCCTCAATCCTATCCCCGACTCTTCCACAAGACTCTCTGAGCTTGGCCTGATGTTTGGCTGTGGATTTCTGCATCTGTCTCCATTAGCTGCTGCTGGAGCTGGACATAACTCAGGAGACAGTTATGCTAGGCTCCTGTCCGCAAACATAGCAGAGTATCATTAATGTCAGAGGCTGGCTCCCTCCCGTGGGATGAGTCTCATGTTGGGCCACTAATTAGTTGGCCATTCCCTCCGTCTTTATCTGTACTGTACCATCTTTATCCCTGCATATGTGTAGACAGGACAAATTTTGGGTGGAAGGTTTTGTGGGTGGATTAATGTTTCTCTCCCTCTATTAGAAGTCCCTCCTGGTTTCTGAAGTGGCCACTTCAGTCTCCATATCCTCAGCTGCTAGGAGTCTCAGCTAGAGTCACCCCCATAGACTTCTGGGGTTCTCCCCCATCCCAGGTTTCCAGCTGGTCCCAAAGATGCCCCACACCGATTTCCGTTCTCACTCCCAACCCTCTCTTGCCCCCCTTCCCACACCTGATCCCCAGTCCTGGTCTGCTCCTCACCCCCTCTCCCACCCAGTTCCCTCTCTTCATCCACCTCCAGTGTCTATTTTATGTCCTCTTCTGAATGATATTCATGCATCTTCCCTTAGGCCCTCTTGTACAACCACTTTAGAAATCAATTTGGAGTTTTCTTAGAAAATTGGGAATAGTTCTACACCAAGACCCAGCTATACCACTCCTGGACATATACCTAAAAGGTGATCCATCATACCACACGGACACTTACTCAACTATGCTCATAGCAGCTTTATTCATAATAGTTGGGAACTGGAAACAACTTAGATGTTCCTCAACATCTAAGAATGGATAAAGAATGGATAAAGAACATGTGGTACATCTACACAATGGAATACTACCCAGCTGTTAAAAATGACAACATCATGAACTTTACAGGCAAATAGATAGAACTAGAAAATACCATCCTGAGGCAGGTAACCTAGCCCCAGAAAGACAGGCATAATATGTAATCAATTATAAGTGGACATTAGCTACAAAGTACAAAATAACCCATGAACCAGGGCTCTCAACTTCACTGGTTCTGATGAAAATTCTCAAACCAGTCTATTCCACGCTCAATGTGGGAGGAAGAACAAGTTCTCCTCACATTCTCCTCAGGACTTGGTCTCTCCCCACCTCCCTGCCACAGTGTTGATTTCTCTGTAGTTCGTCTGGTTCTACCAATCTTGTTCTTCATGCCCACTGAGCTACCCTGTCCCTCACTGAATCTCATCTCTGCAGGCAAAGTGGCAACTTAGTGGTCCAGACATGCCTTGCAGTTCCCCACTGTGGACACAACCTGCTTCCACCTGAGAAGTGTTTCAAATGGGTGGCAGTGAGGGCTGAGGCAGGAAGCACCGGTTCCCGGAGTCAGACTCCTAGGCTCCCTAGTGCTCACGGAACCTCTCCCTGGCATCCCCACTGGGAAAGGTTTCTCCGCAGATGTTCCTATACTGCTGATGAGAAGTAGTTCAAAATGTTTGGTTTGCATGCTGCTCTGGCTAGTTCTTGTCAGCTTGACCTGATTAGAGTCACCTGGGAAGAGGGATCCTCAATGGAGAAAATGCCTCCACCAGATCCTGTTGTAGGCAAGCCTTCCCTCCCCAAGTTGCTTCTGCTTCTAGAGTCTTTTAATGTGTCAAATCAGCCAGAAGTTAAAAGTATCATTTCACAATATAAAATGCCCTGTGTTGCTTTTGCTTTTGTTGATAGTATTTGGGCTACTTTAACCCTTTAAACCTTTGGACAGCCTAGTCCAGCAGTATCTCCTTACACAGGATCATGTGGGTGGAGTTGGTACACTGGACAGAGGGCCCATGGATTTCAGATATCCTTCCCTGTGTGCACGATATTCCTTGACCTCATGACCACATCGATAGAGGACCTTGCCACTTGAGGGTGCCTTAATGTGTTCACAAGGGGCTCTAGGTTCTCAGTCATTACCTCAAGCTTCTCTGCTCGGTGCCTGGCATAGCATGCAGCCTGCCCAACTTCCTTTCTTGCTTTTGGCCTCTCTACATTCACATTGGAAATGCCTCATTTGAATATGTGGTGACTATGAGAAGGAGCTTTCCACCAAGATCATTTCTGGGGTACTCGGGGTAGGTGATGTATGGACATCCATTCTGATTCTTGGGAGGAAAAAGTTAGTGGTTTACAGGGTAGATGGGAAAGGCAGAACATCCTCCCACCATGTCTATGTGCACACCCATCTCTAACATTCCAGCTGCTTCTGTATCTACAGTCTTTTAATGTGTCAAATCACCATTTTCTAAGTACTACAGGAAAGTGGTAGGCAGTGAGGGAGGGACATGTAGTTGGCCTCTGTGATGGTTTGTATATTCTTGGACCAGGGAGTGGCACCATTTGGAGGTGTGGCCTTGTTGGAATAGGTGTGACCTGGTTGGAATAGGTGTGTCACTGTGGGTGTGGGTATAAGATCCTCACCCTAGTTGCCTGGAAGTCAGTCTTCCACTAGCAGCCTTCAGATGCAGATATAGAACTCTCAGCTCTGCCTGTGCCATGCCTGCCTGGATACTGCCATGCTCCCACCTTGATGATAATGGACTGGACCTCTGAACCTGTAAGCCGGCCCCAATTAAATGTTGTTTTTATAAAACTTGCCTTGGTCATGGTATCTGTTCACAGCAGTAAAACCCTAACTAAGACAGCCTCTAACTCCTTGGGTCCCTTTGTGTCCATGTCACTGCACACATGACATTATAGTCACCGCTGCCCAGTTCCTCAGCCACAGCTAGAGTATGTGGAGAGGTAGTGGAACCGCCTGCTGTCTTCTTTTGAAGATTAATTTAATTTAATTTTCTCTCTACTCTGTGGGTATAGAACCATCGTGCTTGGATTTCTCTGGTGTTGTTAACAGGCCTCCCCTGAATGCTGGGGTTCCTGCTTTGGCTGGGAGCTAGAATTGTGTGGGTTGAATCCATGAAGTGTTGGGTGAGTAGACATTGGTCTAAATCCCTGCCCTGCAACTCACATTGTGCTCGCACTTTGGGCACCACACTTTCAGACTTCTTTGTTAGACATACTACAACTCATATAGACAGCAGCCTGGCTCTGGGAATGTCTCTTTATAGTATGGTCTCTGAAACGCTATTTCACTCTCAAAGAAAGCAAGAACTTCATTCCCAGGGATGCGACTCCTGGGACCAGAGCCTGCTTGTGGTGTGGACATGGGTGGGTGGATTTGCCTGGCAGTCCAGGGCCCAGGGCCTTACCAACATGGACAAGAATGACCCAGGATGCAGGAGGCAGGGTGTCTGTCTTGTCTCCTCATTCAAAGCCTATCTGTGTGCAGAGGAGGGGCCCACATCAGGTCTGTGCAAGCTTCGTGTGCTGTTCTGATGTCCCTGTGGGTGAAAGCACACACTGAAGAAGTTGGAGTTTTGCCCGTGCCTGCTCAGCTATGTTGTTTGAGTTCTGTGCTGAGGCACAGGTCATGGTAGGGGGGTAAGGTAGAGGACAATCTCTCACTTCATGGCCAGGAAGTCTGTGAGGGGAAGAAGAGGGGTCACAGCCAAGAAGCACGTGAGAAGAGAAAGTTCCATGGCCAGGAGCTAGTGAGATGGTGGGGCCATGACCAAGAAGCAGATGAGGCCATGGCCAAGAAGCAAATGAGGTCATGACCAAGAAGAGGATGTGGCCATGACCAATAAGAGGATGGGACTGTGACCAAGAAGCAATGGGTAAGAGGAAGACAAGTTTCCTTCAGGTGACCAGAGAATCTCCCAGCAGTACCTGTTTGCTCCTCTCAAAGTTCCTATCTCTTCCAACAGAGTCCACATACTCAGCTCATAGGCCCCTGACATTAACCCAGTGCTGCCCCTGCCCCAGTTGCCTCTTCCCCTCTTCCCACTCTCTTTCTTTCATTATACTGAGAATTGAACCCAGGATTTTACATATTCTGGGTAATTGTTCTACCCCTGAGGGATGGTACACCTCCTTAGTTGCCTTTCTCTACACCAACAATGACCAGTCCAAAATGGAACTGAGAATATGATCCTGTGTCAAGTAGTCTCATGAAAAATAAAATACTTAGGAATGAACTTAACCAAGGAAGGAAAAGACATACAGATAAAATATTAAAGCACACTTGATAAAATATTGCTGAAAATATCTAGAGACAGAAGCAAGTGGAAAGACTGTAAGACAGTACTGTAGAAATGTTGATATTGCCATAAAACATCCCTATTCAGATTTGAGCAGTGCCTTTTGCAAAATAAAAAAAAAAACACCTTAAAATTAATATGGAATCTCAAGTATTCTAGAAGAGGTAACAATCTAGAAAAGGACCACATTGAGACTCATTGTTACTGACTTCAAAACATCCCATGAAGCCACAGAAATTAAAATAACATGGCATCGGAGTTGAGACAGCTATCAGGATACAATGGAGCACAGCATACCATACATAATACATTCGTATACTACTGCAGTCACAAACACATTCCGTAAAACTCACATACTATAATACAACCACACATACCATAACATATTCACACACTTACATACACACAAGCACACATAAGCAGCATAACAAACACACACACCCTATAGTACATTTTCAATCACTCACACACATATAATCAGTCATACACCATAACATACTCATACTCACACACCATAACATATTCACACAACACATTCACATACACACACTCACATACACTCACATTCCACAACACATTCACCCACACATGCATACACACAGACACATGTTTACATAAAGATGCTCTCACATACATTCTCATAGACATTCATGTACTTTCTGTACACCTCCTACACACACCTGCAGAGGTAGCCACAGCATCCCCAGCAGGCACTGTCAGATCCTGCTGGAGACTCTGGTGCTGACAGCTGTTCCAACAGCAGCATCCACTCTGGACAGGTAGCTCATGGGGGCACCCTTTCCTTCCCATGTTTGACCTACTGAGTGAGTATCCTTTAAGCTCATACCTGCACCTGCCTTTTGAGGGCACCCTAGAAGATGGCTTCTGTCCCTTTGGCCCCTTTCTATCTATCTGTGGGTGGCTGCTCTGTGTCTGTGTCCCACACATGCCCAGCCCTATGTGTCCCCTCTGCAGCTACCATCACCATGACATCTGTCCACTTGTTTGTCTACATGGTGGTGTCTCAGGGATGAGTTAGTACTCCTGGGACATAATACCATGATGTGACATGTCTGTGGAATGTACATGAATGTATGGGAGAGGGTTACTGGCTTGAGGTGTCAGCTGCCCCTGAAGAAGTCTTGCTCTCATCTCTAACACCAGCTAAGACGGCTAAGCGTTCTACCATAATGAGAACTTGAATCTAGGGGTTCACCTGCCTTTGGATGAGCACACAGCAGGGTACATGTGTTTTCTCCTACATGGGAAGAGCTCAGCTGACTTGGACACTTGGCCAGAGGCTCAGGGTCCAGCAGTAATGGCACTCGATTTCAGAGGTAGCTGCCGGTAGTGAGTGTTTTAAATTCAGGATGGGTGGCACGGGTCCCTTTGACTTGTTGGCTGATTTCTGTGCTGCTGAAATTGGTGGACTGAGATAAGTTAAGTTGGCCGTGGAGAGTGGAATCAGAACAGAATAGGTTTTTTTGTGTGTGCGTGGTGTGTGTGGATGTGTGTGTGTGTGTGTGTGTGTGTGTGTGTGTGTGCAACAGCTTGCTTAGCCCTCCGCTACCTCCCCTGCGTTGTGGATGTCTGCCACTTTAAAACAGCTATGAACATAGGCTGTGAGAATTATTTTTGATAATTGCCTGCATTTTCTCAGAGAAAAGAACCCCGGGATCCCTGGGATGATGAGTGGGCGGAACATCAAAGAGGCCAGCAGCTCCATCCTGCCTCAGACTCAGGCTAGCTTCCGCCACTCCAGCTCCACAGAAGCAGTCGGAGTCTGCCAGCGTGGCAGTGTGAGCCAGTCTCCATTTTGTCTTCTCTCGGAGAGTGCCGTGGCAGCACAGCTGCCTGTGCCAACATCAGCCCTGTGGCTCCTGCTGCATGCCCTCTCATTTAGAAACCTTGTTGGCACCTTGGTTCTACCGTGAAGACAGCGTTGTCAGTAGAGCAGGTTGGCAGGTCTGGACCAGAGGACAGAAACTCCATGCACAGAGATGGGACAGACTCACAGTGTGACCTCAAACTGCAGGTAGACACAAATGCACATGTTTTGTGAATGGACTCAGATAGAATGGACACTCAACACACTTGACCTCATACAAGTGTTAATATACAGCAACACACAAACTGCGCTCAGACACACAGACATACTTAGGACAGACCTCACACTTAGTGGATAGATTTGAATAGACACAGATTTGAACTTACACTCTCAGGTAAGTGTGAATGGAAAGTATGAGAACACACACTCAAACACATATAAAACAGACATGAACTCGAACTCAACAGATAGACTTGAATAAACACAGAATGTGAATGTACTCTCAAACACTCAACTCACAAAGTCACACTTGACAGAAGGACTTGACATACACATAGACAGGAATCTACACATGGTTAACTGTGAACTTACACTCATCGGCTATGTGACTTCTCTGTCACAACTCTGGGCTCCTGGCTCCAGCTTAGCACCATACCACGCTCTCAGCACTTCTGAATACAAACCTTGACCAAGGGACTTGGAGGGTGTGTGCATCAAACTTTGACCTTTCTCTATATGGGTGAGCACTGTCCAAGTCGGTGCCCGTTGTTACAACAAAAACCACCACACATGGGTGCTTTGGACAACAGATGCTGATGTCCCACAGTCCCAGGGGAGGGTGAGGGCTCTGGGGGATGTCGAGTGCTCTTTTCTGTTTCTTAGGTGATGTCTGCTTGTGTGCTCATCTGAGAAGACAGGCAACTTTCTGGGGACTTTCCTATCAGGGCTCTAATTCCATTCAGGCAGGCCCCATCTTTATGACTATGAGATTTGGGAGCCATTCAGTCTACATCAGGCATCCATTCCTAACACACTCAGCTGACAAGCAGAGAGAACCCTCCACCATCAAGTCTCCTGCTGGACCCAGGGCTGAGCGAGCTATGTCTCTCACATACCAATGCACATGGGCAGGGCTTCCTGTTCTGGTTCCTTCCTTCCCCATGCCTCTATCTCTCCGTATCCCTGCATGCTCTTCTGGTGAAATATGGAGGGCAGAGGGCACAGCCCATCATCTAACAGCTTCCCCGGACATACTCACTCCCTGTGTGCCACATGGCTGCCTCTTCTCTTCTCCACAGGTCGTTATCTGTCCACACAGGCAAGCTGCTCACTTGCTTCTTTTGCCACCTGCCTTAAACACATTTTCTCCCTGGAGATAACTGAGCCCTCTGTGCTCATGACCCTGTGCCTTAGGGAAGAAGGGAGATGTTAGGAACGTTTCCAAGTGGACACCACACTTCTTTGCTTGCTTGTTTGCTCCCCATGCAGCCCAAGTTTTAAATTCATGGTTTTCCTGCCTCAGCTTCCCAATGAACTGAACAATTGAGATTATTCATGCTATGGCTTGAGAGGAGGAAAGAGAAGATTTTCTAATGTCGGCTTTCGCCCTCATGTCTGTGCACGCATACATGATGTCACAGTGGCCTCAGGTGTCTGTCCTTGCCTTCCACCTTTGAAACAGGATTGCTTTGTTGTTCATTATGTGGGGCTGTGGTGCCTGCAAGGTCTCCCGTCTCCCTGTAGCAGCACTTGGATTACAGACATGAGCACTACATCAGGCTTTGTGTGGGTCCTGGGGTTTGAACTCAGGTCTTTACACCTGTGCAACAAGCACTTGGTCACCCAAGCATCTCCCTTCTTATTAAATAACAATTTAAAGTTGGCTATGAATGACAATTGTGCTGGCCTTGCAGGTGTCTAGGAACTTGAGAGTCCCCTCAAGGTTTCTCTTTCTGTCAGCTAGCTTTACTCGCTCATAACGGGTTTCTTTCCCTGTGTTGTGCTGTTCCAGGGAAAATAGTGATTAATCAGGTATTTGGAGAGTGAGTGACTGTAAGATGTTTTTGAGATTTCAAAAGGAAATAAATCCTTAACAGATTTCAAGGGTGAAGAAGAAGGGTCAGATATTATAAGAGTCAGAGGAGGACAGGAGCAACACAGTGTCTTCTTGACAGGACAGGACAGGACAGGACAGGACAGGACAGGACAGGACAGGACAGCTGCACTTATGGACTCAAAGCAACTGTGCTTACCACACAAAACTTGCAGCAGACCAAACCAGTCAGCATCCTAGCATGGAGTAGAAAGGGTATTTATTGTAAGCCCCACCCCCAACTGAGGAGCTAAGGACAGCTGATGGCTTCTGGGGGAGGGACAGTCATTTTTCTTAAAGGATGTGGCTGCTGGTGGGTAAATGTCCCTACCCAGAAGTATGTAGACAACAAAATTTGAATTGATGTGTTTTTATTGAAAAGGAATGAATGAAGAAAGGATGGAAGGAAGGAAGGAAGGAAAAAAGAAAAGGTGGAAAGGACCAGCGGAGATCATGAAGCCATGTTACTGGAGGACCCAGTTTATCACTGGATGAAGGTAAAACACATCTTTCAGGTTGCTGCACCCCCCAGGCTTAGTCAGAAATCCAGTGATCCAGCTGCTGCTTTCATGTCTCCAGTGTACTTCTTGGGAGTTTCAGTGCATTGCTACATCACTGGCAAGGGTGCACAATGTGACACTAGTGACCCCTGTTTATTAAGTCACTTGTCTGACCTTTGATGGCTGGGTAGAACATGACTTACATTTAAGCTACTAGCCCATGCACGTGTTGCTCGACTACCAAGCAGCAAAGACTTCAATGCCTTGCCTTGGTTCCTAGAAGCAGGAAAGCTGCCTTAGCAAATTGTTAGTCTAAAGACAAAGTTGAAAATCACTGTGCCTTCATACTTAAGCTCCCAGTTCTGACAAAAGGTGGAGGGGCGAGGGAGGGGGAGGGGGCAGAGCAACTGCGATTCCTTTCTTCTTTAGCTTGTTGAGAAATCATTTTTATTCTTGGCCCACAAGCAAGAATTGCAAAACTCCAATTCCTCCCATTGCTTATTTCAGAAGAAAAGAATTAGCTAGGGCAGGTACCTTGTTAGGAACAGATTATGCACAAAAGACAGGAACAAAGCTCCAAGATAAAAGGCCCTTCATGTCATTGAGATGCTTCAAGTCAGCCTCTGGGACAAGTGGCTCTTAGGTCATTTCAAACTGGGGCTCATTCTTAGGACCTCCGTGGATTAAGAAGTAAAACAACACCCGTTGTCCCGGCCATTGCAGCTACCCTTGTGTCAGTGTGGCTTAATTGAGACTTGTGCTCCTTCCCATTTGGAAACGTTGTAAAGGATGGCATGTGTGTGGCTCTAGCTTTTTAATGTGCAAGCTAGATAACGGTCACAGGTGCTTACTTTGCCTTCACACACACACACACACACACACACACACACACACACACACACCACATATGCATACATGCACACACACATATGCACGTTCATACTTATCCCCCACCCCCACATATACACACACACACAAATGTACACACACATGTACACATGCACGTGTGTGCTTACACACACATGCACACATATATATGCACATGCACACACATGCACATATGCATGCACATACGCACTCACATACGCACTCACATGTGTACTCACACACACACATGTACATGCATACACAAATACACATGCAGTGATAATTATTTTCTTTACAAGTCCTGCATTCCAACAGACATTAAATTCAACATATTTCTCAAAATACTCAACAAAAAGATTACCTTGTGACTGTCCTGCTAGGAGCAGACCCAGGAGAAAGGAAAGTGCATGCCCACATAGAGGCACACATGCATGCATGTAGCTATCAAGGCTGTACATCAGAGTCCTAAATTGGAAACAAGCCAAGAGTGCCTCAGCTGATGGAGAGACAGATGCAATGCTGTGTGCACAGGCAGTGGGGCAGCATGTATGTGGCCATGTAAGGGGAAGACAGTTTGTTCTCTGATGAAGTGACACTGGGCACATCAGCACACAGTGTATTGAGAGAAATACAACAGCAACGGCAGACCATGTAATGTATGTTGCCATGTGTCTGAGGTACCCAGAATGCCAAGGTCTGGAGATGAAGTATGGCTTGATATTCCCAGGGAGGGGGATGATCAATGATGGATACAAGTTTCTTTGGGTGATGATGAGAATATTGTGAGCTTAGGATGTGGCTGGCGATGGGGTAAGGCTTGGAGAATAAAGAGAAAGGGATGGGATATGGGGGTATGGGGGTATGGCAGTATGGGGGATGGGGGAAGGATTGTGGAAGAGGGTGACCCAGATGGGGGCAGTGATCGGGATGCAAAGTGAATAAATAACTACTACGACGACGACGACGACGACGACGACGACGACAACTTGAAGAATATACGAAAAGCTCGACTCATGAAATTTCAATGAAGCCATCAAGACAAGGGAACATCCTCATGAATAATACAAAGGCAGTGTGCTGCCTGCCACAGGTTTGAACCAGGACACCATGGAGAGCAGCAGTCTTCCATGCAGGTCTGAGGAGGAAGACAAGCCAGCCTACCTGTTAGAGACTGGAAAGGGCTTTCCTCTTGGCCTTCTTCAAAGCAGCAGGAACACATGTGTCCAGAGCCTCTCTGACAGCACCCTCCCAACTTCCTCAGGTGACAGCTGGATCCTGCCTGGCCCTCATGGTCACACATGCCCACTAATTAGCAAGATGCCAAACCGGACTCAGAGATTTTTGTTCTTTGGACAAAACCCTGCGATTTTCTTTTGAAGAGCCGGGGGGCGGGCGGGGGGGCAAAGCTGCAAAGGAACTGTCACTCCCAACTGTGGAGTGAGTCCTGGGAGCTGAAGGAAGACAAGCATTTAGGGGTCTTGCTTGGCATTTCCAGGAAGGCCTGAGGCTTCCTTTGCTCCCGCAGACACTGAGACAGCTTACAAAGCGACTCTACACATAACTGCCACCACTCAGCAGTTGTCATTCTGAGAACACGCAGAGTGAGAACATCATTCCTGGTGACATCCTGGAAGCAAACAAGCAAGGGGTGTCTGCTGGGACCTTGCAGTAGCAACAGTTCCAGGGTCCCTGAGGATGTGGTATAAAAGCAAATCGCGTTGGGGCTTTCAGTAGGTCGTCTGCAGTGTCCCCAGCGGTTGGCTGGTCAAGCCCTCTGGTACCCTGATGAGTGGACATAGTATACACTAAGACTATAGGCTGTTGTTGGGTGGGGCTAAGGGTATGGAAAGAAGGCTCAAAGCAGTCATGCTGAGCTGCAGCTCATGCTGGAAATCCCTCACTGGTCACAGCCATGGACTGTCATTTGCTGCTCCCGTGACAGGAAAATATCCTGAAGTGTCCAGTTTCTACTCCATTCCTCTATGATAGCTTGTCCCAGCAGCAGAGGATCCAGGTAGGACCAGAGCTCCTTGCATAAGGGGCATGACGGCCCGGTGACCGGTGCCCTGCTGCAGTAATAAAATGTCTAGACAGCAATTAGCGTTCATTTCCCCAAAGAATGCTGTGTGTCATTGGAAAGTCCTCCCTTCTACACAGGAACAAAAGGGGTGTGCTTCCCCACGAATCGATCCTCAGATTCGATCAGAGTCTGTTAGGGAGCAGCCTGAGCTCTGGACAGGTAGGTGCTTCTGACCCTTTTCTTTCAGTGTGTCCCAGTGCTGTGGGTCCCCAAAGCATTCATCTTTTGTCTCTCTCATCCTACAAAGCTGTCTGGAGGACAAACCCTAACGACACATGAACTTCTTCCCACGACACCCGGAAACCAGAGGGACAAAGGAAAGACAAATTGACTTTAGGACCCACGGTCTTCACTTCCGACATCGGTGGTTCATTTACCGAATCGATCCGACTGGACGGGTTACCCGACGACGATCCGGGCACCATGGACCAGGAAAGAGAATACTTAAAAGATATGCATACTCAAGCCCACTCTACTGCTCTTTTGGTCTTTTGGTCCCACCCAGTCCTAGCTCTGTAACTGTACATGACCTTGAACTTGAATCCCCATGCTTCTATCAGACTAGTACAGGGATGACAGTGCTGCACCACCAATCCAGTTTTATGTAGTAGTGGGGACCAAGCTTAGGGCTTTGTGCATGTCTGGCAAGCACGCTGCCTAAAGGAACTACATTTCAACTCTGTCGCATGGTTCTTAGTGGTTCTCTGTGGATCAGGATCCAGCAAACAGACATGATTATGGTACCCTTGAAGTTTTGATTTTAATTTAATGTAATCTCTTTGTGTAGCTAAGAGCCCTCTGTCAGGCTACAGAGTCAGTATACCTTCACAGTGGCACTTCCAACATGAAGGTAATTTGCAGACAGGGCTCTTCCCTAGACAGTCTTGTTGTGCCTTTCAGAGCAGAATGGCTAAGAAAGGAACCTGAAGCTGGGGTCCCGTTGCCTGTTATATGGATGGAAAAAAATCAAACTACATACTTGAATGCATAGATAGAAATTCCCCCAAGGATTTCACTCCCTGAAGGCATAGAAGGAATTGCCCGTTGTCTTGTAAGCATGTCTTGCATCTTGCTCAATGTCCCTGCCAGTTGTGCTAGGTATTTAACGCAGTGGTTCTCAACCTGGGATCTAAGGACCCTTTCACAGGGGTAGCCTAAGACCATTGGAAAGCATAGAGATATTTATATTGCAATTCATAACAGTAGCAAAATTACAGCTATGAAGTAGTAATGAAGATAATTTTACAATTGGGGGGAGGGGTCTTCACCACAACATGCAGAACTGTACTAAAGAGCAGTAGAGTGGGCTTGAGTATGGATATCTTTTAAGTATTCTCTTTCCTGGTCCATGGTGCCCGGATCGTCGTCGGGTAACCCGTCCAGTCGGATCGATTCGGTAAATGAACCACCGATGTCGGAAGTGAAGACCGTGGGTCCTAAAGTCAATTTGTCTTTCCTTTGTCCCTCTGGTTTCCGGGTGTCGTGGGAAGAAGTTCATGTGTCGTTAGGGTTTGTCCTCAACCAGTGATCTAATGGTTGAGGAAGGTTGAGAACCAGTGATCTAATGGAAAAACTATCATGTCCTATGCCCTGGTGCCTAATTTAAACTTGTCCAGGGCAGTATAAGAGTTGCATATGGTTTTTATTACCAGGACTCTTTTCTTTGTTGGCCTCCCATGCTAACTCTTCCTTTGGGACATTCTTTATCACTCAAACAGGCATCTTAGCAATCCTCCTTTGAGTGAGTCCTGGATGTGTGTAGTGCCGTAGGCCAGAGCTGTAGTGACAGAGAGTGACTCGAAGACTTGTCTTTGCTGCCTGGTCTCAGGGTCAGATTTCTGGGTTGCTGTGATTGCTGGTCTCTGGGGAATGTGTTGCAGAAGTACTATTGGCGTGGTGTGAAGCACCCAGTGCCCATGACAGCAGTGATGATGTGGTCACCTGCTGCCCTGGTGATGCATCTCAGCGCCTTGGGCGCCATGTGGCCGCAGAGGATGAGCAGATGGCAGACAAGTTCCTGTTTCCTCTGTGCCCTCCTTGGTTCAGGCTTCTGATGTCACCTTTGTGGCAAAGGTTGCCATAAAGTTTCCTGAGAAATTTACATAATTGTCCATTATTCCCATCTCTGCCTTTCGATATTTGTCCCTCCTAACATCTCACACTATATCTCTTGCCAGTCCCTGGCACGGGTGCACCAAGTCCTCTTTGAGACTTTTTTCTTTTCTTTTTTTTTTTTTTTTTTTTTTGAGATTGTAAATAAAAGCCACAGCACCAAGGGGCAGACAACACGGAGCCCATCAGAGCTGGAAGTCGCAGCAAAGTTATAATTACAGCAGAGTGGCTCGGGGTGAATTCCTTCCACCCATAGATTTAATTGTCGTCAGCTGCAGAGGACGGGGTGCACTGACCAGAGAAGTGGGGGTCGGGGTGGGACAAGCTGAGAATGCAGGCCCCAGGCGGTCTGCAGCCTTTGGGAGGGAGGGGTGGTTGGCCTGAGGATGCATATATGCTCGGTAGTCTGCAACCATGCACCTATCCATGCGTTCCCCAGCAGGGGACAGGAGCCCCTGAGATCTGATAAGATTTTTTTTGCAGAAAGGACTAGATCAAACCATAACACTGAGAACCCTTTGTCCAAGCTCTGACGCAAAAGACTGAGAGTCAGACAAATGGCAATTCAAATTCTGAGGGGGATACGTGGGTTTTAAAGGTAACTTGTTGCTTCCCTACCTGAGTCACTTGTTCCCCAGCGGCATGGACTCATAGGCTCTGGGGGCAACTTGGCCCTCCCTGGCTTACAGTTTCTCCCTGAGACTCTGCTTTGTACAGTCACATTAGAGCACAGGCAGGTTTCTTCTGGACTTGCTGGTGGCCGAGTGGACAGGGAAGGGAGGCAGCCCAGCTAATTGCTCCTTCACAGGGTGGAAATTCGCTTGCTGCTAATTCGAGACTCCAGCAATGATGATAATAGCGACGCTAATGACTGTGGGGAAGGGGATTATAGGTAAGACACAGTTATAATCAGGAAGCTGGTAATTACCTTGTAGCCACAACTGGGCTTTTGAATTTTATATTTCTTGCATTTTTTAGTTCTTAATTACAATAGTTCTATTAATGAGAGATGGCCTTCCAGCAGTAGACGGGGTTCATCACGAGGGAAGAAGCATGCGCAGCACCCTGGTCTTCTTGGGCTGGGGAGAGTCTCATGGAAGTGGCTTGTTCCTTCCAGCATGAAGAGAGACAGTGTTAGCGAGCTCCCAAGGGCACACAGGGCAGCGGTGTGCTGTGGTTTCCACTTGTCCACTGTCTCATGCACACCAGGAATTCAAGGCTGTTCTCCTCAACCAAAGGTGACTTTGAGCAGAGCCCACCATCAGTAGGGGTAATGCTGGAAAGCCTCATGTCACCAACACAAGGGGCTTCAAATATGAACTTCCCTGACCTCTGATTGTTCTCATGGAACTGGAAGACACCCTCAGTTCATATGTACAATGAAAAGTATGTCTAAGAAAGAGCCCATGAGCACACAGAGGGAGTCACAGGACATAGGGTCATGTTGAATGGCTAGGCTAGCTCACTTCATGCCTGTGTGTGCAGCTGTTGAGTTTAAGGATGGGGCTGTTGCTCTTACGATGGGAAGCCCCAGATGTCCCTTTTCCTTTCAAATCAAAGGCTGTTACTGGCTCATTTAGGCTGTAGCCCACTGATTGGATCCACTCTCCTGATAGTTCTAAGTTCTACAAGTCAACTTTAGTGTTCTTGGGATTCCCACTGAGCTCTTTTGATTCTTGAAGTAAGCAAACTTCACGTGGACTTTCAGGGAGGTGGAGTCTTCTGTCAGCTCTACTCTCCAAGGACAAGAGGGTATTGTTATGATAGACACCATGGCTAAAATCAACTGGGGGAGGAAACAGTCTGCTTCATCTTACATCATCCGGGAACGTCAAGGCAGGAATTTGGAGACAGGAACTGGTGCCAAGGCCGTGGAGGAGTGCTACTTACTAGCATGCTCTGCCTGCTTTCTTACAGCATCCAGGACCACCAGCCCAGAGATAGGGGTACCCACAGGCGCAGCACCCTTTCCTATCAATCACTAATTAAGAAAATGCCCCATAGACCTGTCTACCGACCAATCTAGTGGGGGCTCTTTATCAATTGGAGTTTCTTCTTCCCAATATCCAGGCTCTGGGAGCCGATGTCTGGACCCTGGCAGAGGAGTTCTGGTGGGAGTGATGAGGCTGCTTCTGTAGGTCTGATGCAGGCGTGAAATGCCAGAGAAAAAGTTGGAAGCTCCCGAATGCCACACCTTAGATTGATCAAAATGTGCCTAGGACTCTGGCTGCTGGTTCAGTTAGAATTAGGAGTGGCCACTTCCACAGGCATCTTTCTGTGTTGGTCATGGCTGATCTAGGGGGAGTTTCCTCTTAGAAGGACCTGTCCAGCAGTGACCCCAGGGGCTATTAGCCATGGCTCTGGACACTGCTGGTGTCTGTGAGCTGAGCAGGAACAGAATCCTGAGTCCCATAGAGGCAGAGGATGGTATGGACCTTTAACCACGAGGCATCTGGATATCTGTTCTCTGTACCCAATCACCATGGAGAATCTGATAATGCTGACCCCACTGTGAGCATGGACAAAATCCCGTTGAGCTCTTTTCAGATAGTAAAGCTTGAAGACAAGAAACTGAATGCCGAGAGACCTGTTATACCTCCACCGGTTAGATCAGGTCAGAACCCGTGCATTCAAATTATACGAATAATACTGCCGAATAATATTGCCGTATACAAAAGAACAATTATGCTTGGCAGTCTCCATTCTTTATTCTGTTTTGAAGCTGAGGTTCACAAATCAAAGCAAAAGAGCTAGATAGATGTCCAGCAGTTATATAGAACTCAAAATACCTATGGCTTTTAAAATCTAGGATATGGTATCGAGAGTGTTGCACCAGATGGCTGTGTACAGTATATGTGATGTCTAATGGCCGCGCACAGCACTGTGTGACAGAGATGAACTCAGAAATGTCACACTTGTTTTAAAAAGCCCCAACTGGTTTAGATAGGGAGGTTGGTCATTGTCATCATTGTCCAGCCATAGGTGAGGACATCTGCCCACTGGCTTCAGAATGGCTGCTTCACAAAGGGTCACCAGGAGCACCATGTTTAAGGGAGCCCATTTTTGATCTTCGACTGAAGGCATGCAAAGTGTCGGAGTAACCTGACCACTCTTGCTAAGGGTTCCTTGTATTAGTGTGGGGGCTAGACTCGCTGGCAGTGTGGGATAAGTACCGAGTGGTTGCTTTCCTACCCCTCTTCAGCTGCAACTTCATAGAGCATCCTTCCTCCTTTAAGGCAAGATGTACATTGCTTTCTGTGATGGCTATTATTGATAGTCAATTGACTGGCTCTAGAATCAGGGACTTTCTGTGAGGAAGCTTCTAGACTGAGGTAGTTAAGGTGGGAAGACTCATCCTGAATGTGGGTAGTGCCAATCCCTGGAGTGCATACACAGCAGGAAACAAGCTGGGTAGCAGCGCTCGTCTCTCTCCCTACTTTCTGACCACGATGACAGCATAGCCAACTGCCTACTGTTCCTGGACCATGCGTTTCCACTATGATGGACTGTAACCCCAAGCTGTGAGCCAACCATGGATTCTTCTTTCCCATACGTTGTTCTTATGTGTTTACATGCATTCTCTTTGCACCTGAGCTTAGGCATCAATGAAGAAGTGATCCTTTTGGTAAATAGTCACTTAACTACTACTCTATCATGTGTACTTCCTTGGAAGGCATCTGAGGACCAGATGCACAGGCTCACACAGCTGGACATGCCAATCTCCTCCCAGACACCAACCATGTGAACCATAGAGGCATCCGTCTCCACCAACAAACTCAGGCTGTGCTCAGTGATGGCTTGCTCATTATCTTTGTGTTTACATTTTGGGCTTGCAGCATGAGTCCACTGTGGCATGTAAAGGTGCACACATGCACTATCTGTTCACATCAGTGTTTGAACAGAACGTTTTGAGTTTAGTGGTCACCATGCAGCTCTCAGTGTGCTACCCTCTGGGATGAATCTCCAGAACTTTACTTATCCCATGGTCTTCATCTATGTTAAAGCTAAATTTGTTGAATGCTTTCTCTTCAAGGAAAAATACTATTCCATGTTGAGTGCTAATAGGATTAGCTGTGTAATTAACTGCCATAACTCTTAAAAGCATTGGTGTAGAGTTTTAATTTTTTTAGTTTTTGCCTACCTCTTGTAGGTCTTAAGCTGTCAAACACATTCATTTACTTGTCCAAAAGGAAAAAATAATAGCATGCAAGGGGTGGGAAGGTAGAGGGAGCTTGACAGAGAGACAGTGTCCCTCCCACAGAGTCTTTTCCTAGAAGTGACAATGTGTGGCTTTGGACATAGGTGGCACAAACTTCCAGAAGGTTTGGGATCCCTTTTTGATGGGAGTTGGAGGCCTGGGTCACTCTCACATAGGCGGTCTGGACACAGGAGGAGGGCAGCTATCCAATCGTGGCACAGCGATTCGATGAGCTGATTTTGGAACCAGATTTTGTTCAAATTCTGGCTTTGCCAAGAGACAAAAGACCCCTGGCATACTGCTTAGCCAGCTCATGTCTAAGTTGATTTGCGTGAGAATGCGGTTTCTCAGCATTGCTGAGAGAAAGGACTGACCCAGTCCCCAGGTGGAAGTTAGTGTGGTACCAGTACAGCCTGCGCACTGCCACTTGCCTTGAAGACGTGATCATGAGCTGAAGAGGTTTCTGAGCCTGAACATCCTCGATAGCCCTTGTGAGAATATATCAGTGGCCCCAAGCTTCTCCAGCTGCAGATCTGCCTGACTGTGTGCACCCCCATGCACCCCAACATCTAAACTGTGGCAGGGCTGAACAGGGTTTGGAGATTTCATCTCTGATGCATGCCTGTCTCTCAAGGGTGTGCTTGAACAGCCAAGTCCATGTCAGTGATGAGGGGGAGTGATCACGTGAGGCTGAGGAAGAGGAACTGGAGGTCTTACACAGCTAGCCCTGTCAAACTGAAGGGAAATTGGAATCCTTGCTACAGCAAGTGCTAGGATTAACTGCTCTTTCCCCTCCTAAGTGATTTATAAGAAGGGCAGATACAACCCTCATGAGCTGTTTTTTCTTTTCTTCAGTGAAGGTGCATCTATGGGAACAGATATGATAATGCAGTTACTGTCCTACAGGGGGTGGGTGGGCTTATGAATCTGGAGCATCAATCAAAACCACTCTTGCCAGAGACCCAGTGACACAAGAGTTTCCCGATACACTCCTCCTGAGCTCTCTGCAGTGAGCATGGTGGGAAGGCAAAACTGTCTGCTTCTGCTCTGTCTTAGATGCTCACAGTGACATGAAAGGGACTTGCCCTTGGCTGTTCTCTTGGGGGGCACTGACAACATCTAGCCTTCTCACTGTTAATGTGCTTGGCAAGGTAACATGCAAACATATTTACATTCTGTACTTAATTAAAGCTCATCGGACCCATTTGGGCAACTTGATATTGAGAAGAATGGAGCGGATCTTTATGGGGATCGTCCTCTGAGGGAGAATGAAGTCACCATCTTGGAATCCGAGGAGGATACATTAACGGACCATCTGACGTTCTGCAAAAGGGAGATTTGGGAAGGAATAAAAGAAGGCCCAGACTGTCACAGGCTGTGCCCAGCCAGGCCACCCGCGAGCTGGGAGCCCATTAGAAGAGTTGGGCAGCGGCTTGTATTTATTAAATCTGGGAGAGGCCCATCAATCACAGCCATTGGCCTTAGTGTTTGCTGGGTTGGGGGAGAGTCCCACACACACTCTTTGAAGTGTTTTTTTTTTTTTTTTCTGAAGGTAACATCTGAAGGCTGTAAACAGTGAGTTCCTCTTTTTGATGGGGACCTTGAAGGGGACGGTGGGAGATGCAGGGCTAGGCAGAACATGGGCAGCATCAGAGAAAGCCTTTTGCTGGCAATTTGCACATTACCGGTCTCACACTTAGTAACTAGATTCCTAGAAGTGGAATTCTTTGTCTGGGAGGTCCTTGGGCTGTGAAGGTCACGTGGGCACACATGTGCTTTCAGCAGCACACACCAAGGTTAGGGGTACTGCAAGGACATCCTGCATGAGTGAACTCCTCCCTGTAGGAGGTACTCAGTGTCTCCAATAGCCTCCTGGTGTAAATTTGGGACTTTAACGAAAGGGAACATTTCCATTCAGAAAGTTAGTGAGTAAGAGACGGCTCAGTGGGTAAAAGCACTTGCCAACCAAGTGTGAAGACCCAGGTTTGAATGCCCCAAACCTCCAAAACACTGGTTGTGGTAGCCACATCTGTTATTCCTATGGGAGGTAGAGATAGGAGAGTCCTTAGAAGCCCTGGGCCATCCCTCCAGCATCCACAGTGGTGGACAGCAAACATACCCTATTTCAGACAAAGAGGGAGATGAAGGCTGACCCCCCAAGGTTGTCCACAGACATCTACACTTGTTTCCTGGCATGTGTGCCCCCACAATCACACACATGAATGCGTTCACACACATATCATTATACAAACATACAAACACATAAACAGAACATAAAAGAAAATTAATATTCCATAAATAATAATTAATAATAATTAATAATAAATTCCATAAATGCTTTGATATCAATCATTTTAACACCAGCTATCTCTGGATTTTTAAATGTACTGCTTTTCTTCTTTATTGTCTCTTAAAAATATATCGAGATTTATTTTCATTTTATGTGCACTGGTGTTTTTCTTGCATGCATGTCTGTGTAGTGCATGTGTGTCAGATCTCCTGAAATGGGAGCTACAGACAGGTGTGAGCTACACATGTGGTTGCTGGGATTTGAACTCGGGTCCTTTGGAAGAGCAGCCAGTGCTCTTACCCACTGAGCCATGTCTCCAGTCGCATCTTTATTTTCTTTTTCCTTCTTTTGTCTTTTAAAATGATGTCTCACACTGACCCTTAAACTTTCTAAGGTTGAAGCTGCTCTTGAACTCTGTACTCTTTTGCCTCTGATCCCAAGATGCTGGGTATGTAGGCATTCACCACCACAGCTGGAGGAATAAATTGCTTTTATTCTCAATAAAGTATGTCACTGTCATGTCACGAGAGGTGATGTATCTGAGATACAGTACATGACATAAGTCAATTGCACACTACGAAAATCAGCAACAAATCTGAGAATTCCAGAACTTGGTCGTTAGAGTGTACAACAACTGTTTCTGGACATCGGTCCAGTTGCTGGAATTTGAGATCTGCCACATTTTTGACTTTCAAGAATTATTAACTTTCCAGTGGTAGATGAAATGAGATTTTTGACTTCTAAATTATATTCTTAGATATTGTACCTTTTTCTCTTTTTTAAGCAAAGGAAGCATGATTTGTGCAGATACCCTAAATGAGCCACTGATATGTGTGTGTGTGTGTGTATGTGTGTGTGTGTGTGTGTCTGTGTGTGTGTGTGGGGTGTGCATGTGTGTGTGTAATGTGCATGCATGTGTGTGTAATGTGTGTGTATGTGTGTGTGCATGTGCAAGGCTGAGATGGCCTCCTTACTGCGAGTGTGTTGAAGCTGCCTTTGGAGGTAGTTTGACTTTCATGGAAGCACTATTCTCTCATGGTGATCTCATGATGGAAATGCTGGAATGGCCAGGGAATTTGCAGCTAAGTAAGACAAACTACCTCACATCCTTCTGTGGCATCAGCTCCTCAGGGTGGACAGTTACCAAAGTCTGTCATTTATGTGGCCTCCTGATTGGTTGTAATGTCCAATGGAAATCATCTTATTTTGTTCGAGTCGTCATTGCTCTTAATATACATCCGATGGCTCTTCATGAGAAGAGAGGGTTGAAACCCAGGTCCTTGTCCCAGTGAAATATAAAGAATCTTGTTTACACAATAAAAAAGCAAATACCGTTGATACAGCCTTGTCTCACACAGTTCAGCACTCTCCTCATTACGGAAGACAAGACACATCCACTTTTGCTTTGGAACAGAAGAAACGTGTGGGCAGCTTAGGCCATCCATCCATCCACCTGCACAACTACTGGGACCAGAGCTGGGAAACTGAACACTGATCTCCAAAAGCAAATTTTACTGCCAATTACAAGGCTGCAGAACACCTGAAAATCTTGGCATTAAGAAGTTTGTCGGGAAACATGGTTGGGGAAGAGGGTGGTGAATTCATGAACGATGACAAAGGGAAGGGGACGGAAATATCCTCTTGAGGTTATTTAAAGTCTCTTGCAACATAATGTCAGGAAGTAGGTGTGAGTCACAGATATCTCTCTCTCTCTCTCTCTCTCTCTTTCTCTGTCTCTGTCTCTCTCTTTCTCCACCACATCCCTATAGTATAGAGATAATAAGCAGTTGGAATCTGCAGTTCTTATTTTATTTTATTTTATTATATTATTTTATTTGTGGTTTAGGATAGCATCTAGGGGTAAGAATGGGTATCAAGGAAGGAGACTTCATATGTGCTCTGGCAGTCTTTCTGTACAATAAAGGTCATAGTAAGTATATTTGGAATCATGACTATGTTTATACATGACTGTGAAGCATGTGATTTATTTGTTGTTTATTGAGGATGTTGTTTATTGAGAATCTCTAAGGTCACGGTAGACACCGAGTTAGAAGACCTTAAGTCCATAGATTCAGGCCAGGTTCCTTCAGGTCTGTAGTCACATAGTGTCATCAAGCATTCAACCCTGGGCCACCTTTGCTGTGTATTTCTATTTAAAGATGTCTTGCTTGGATTATTATGTGGATTATTGGCACAGTAACGAAACCCACACCAGCTCTCTGAGGGAATCTTCCCAGCACGCGTGCATCTGTGACACGCATGTTGCTGGCACACAGCTGTGAGGCACATCATGACCTGACAGTGCTGAGGATACAACTCGGTGTGAGTCCTGTGCTTTGAGGACCATTTAGAGCATCAGAATCACCAACGAGAGGCAGAAAAGCGTGGCCATAGGTTGACAACATGTGCTCCTCCTAGTCTGAGTGCTGGAGAGTCTAAGCAGTAAGAGGGTGGGGAAAGAGAGGCAGGCTTTTGTGTCGTTGCTGCTCCGTGTAAGTGCACAGGTGCCTGCAAAAGGGCAGAGGGAATTGGCTGTGGGACCTCAGAATTTAATTGTATTTACAAGTAAGTTGCAGGTAGAGGAATTTCCAACTTTAGAGTGAGCACTACTGAGGGATGGGTCTATGAGATCCCTGCAGAGCAGGCGAGATCACATAGTCCTACCTTGCCTGGGAAGAGGAAAGTGGATGGATCGGGTGGTGCCACCATTTTGAGCATGTCTGTGGTGCCCAGGGCATCCTTTCCAGTTTCCCAGTCCTCTTCTCTCAGCATGGCTTCCTGGGCTCACGCTCTGCGCTGGAGGCATCCTACGCTCTTATTTCTCCTCTGACTGAGTCTTCTAGACATTTGCTGATGCCTTTTCATTGTATTGGCTCAAGGTGGCCCTGAGGCAGAGGAGATGGCTCGATTGGCAAAGTGGTTGCCTTGAAAATATGGGGACCTGTTTCAGCTCCAGGATGCATGTTTAAAAAATCCCAAATCCAGAAAGTACCATGTGCCATCCTTCCCTGGATGGTAGCCACCCACACACAAAACAGCAAAAGGCACAGGAAGAGTTAAAGCAGATGGACCTGTGTTGAAATCCTAATTTAAGTTTTAATAATTGTAGTGTGTGACCTTTACCGAGTGGTTGCTCAGCTACAGATGTTTTCATCTTTAAGATGCAAGAAACCCTCAGTAGTTTCTGGGATCAGCTGGGAAAGGAACGGACGTGCTAGGCCCCAAATAGCTCCTAAATAGTGGCAGTCTGTGCTCTAGGACAGGACAGTGATGAACTAATAAAGTGGCCCAAGAGCCATTACAGACTTTGGGGATCTATGACTATATTGTTCTCCATCTTATTCCCAAACCGATTTTCTGTTATTATTTTTTTTTTAGAAATATTAATGTTTTATATCTCTTTTTATAAGATCCAGTGTTTTGTAAAATTCATATTGTAGAAGTTAACTCCATTTAAGTGAATGAGAACATTGTTCACCATTATATACTTATCAAATAATTGAAGAATATATAATTAAATTTAGTGGCATTTTTAGTCCTGCCTTGTTGATTCCACTGTAATTAAAAAAAAAAAGTCTTGTATTTACTATAGAAAATGCAGCACTGATTGGATTAGGCTGAATACAATTTTTTTTCCTGTTAAAAATTGCAAGTATGGTAGTATGCCCTGCAATCTCAGCATTGAGGAGGTGGGGACAGGGGTCCTGAGGTTTTTTAGTCAAATAGCCTAACTTGTCAAGTTCTAGGACAGCAAGAGATCCTGGCCAAAACAGAAAAATAAAAACGTAAACAACAAAATGAAACAAAGCAAGCACTTGCACTAATTCACAAGACTCCCTCCAGAATCAAGGTAGATGGTGCTTGAGCAATGACACACTAGGCCATCCTTTGCCTGTGCACACATGTGTTCCCCACTCCCATTCTATACGGTGTACCTCCTTTTTCTGTTCTGCATCTCTTTAAACATTGTCAATTTCCATTTTTCAGCTGAGGAGCAAGAAGGAAATGTGCCATGTGGTCCTGTGCACAGGTGTGGGAGAATGTTCCTGGGCACAGGTGTGGAACAATGGTCCTTGGCACAGGTGTGGGAGTATGTTCCTGGGCACAGGTGTGGAACAATGATCCTTGGCACAGGTGCTGGAGAATGTTCCTAGGCACAGGTGTGGGACAATGGTCCTATGCACAGGTGTGGGACAATGGTCCTGGGCACAGGTGTGGGAGAATGGTCCCGGGCACAGGTGTGGGAGAATGGTCCTAGGCACAGGTGCGGGATGATGTTCCTGGGCACAAGTGTGGGACAATGTTTCTGGGCTCCTCATGGCACAGGTGAGAGGCAGGGGTGGGAGAAAGCAGGCTCACTGCAAGATGATGCCAGTGCCCACTAATGACATGATGGATCTTTCTGTTAGTTCGTTAATATTGTTTTATTATTGGCATGCACATCAATCCCCGAGAAAACGAATATAAAAGCGGCATCGCATCCCGGCCTCCTTGGCAGCCAGATCATTACTTTAGAGAATCTGTCTCTGTGGCACTGAGTGGAGCCGTTTCCGTTTACCCACATTCAATCACGTGTTTGTCTTTTGTATCCCTGGGCAATTGCATAACTCTAATATTGACCTTAACTGAAGTCCTTTGTTTTGTACCCTAACAGCCCGAAGCATTAAAAATGCGTGTTTACTTAATTTGTCCTGGCATGCAGTGTAATTACAAGCAGTTTGTTTTCTCTGTTGTAAAATATGGTCTGGAGAAGGAATAAAGTAATGCGGAAAATTAACATTGTGATGTACTGTATAGTGGAATAACACTAAAAACGCTCAGCCCGGCTGGCTCTGGAGGTCCTATTTGTGTTGTGTGAGAGAGCAATAAAGAAGTAAATGCCTCTTCCTGAACTATATTTGCATGATTTTCGACTGTGGTAAAATTAGTCTGATCTGCCTCTCAGAATAAACAACAGCAACAAAATCAAAAGACCCTGGAGCATGGATTGTGCCCTGGTGGCTTTGAACTTGAGTCTCTGTCTGGGCTGCCTCAACATGTCCTTGTGATGGGGTAGCCAGGTGGGCAGTCATCCTTGGCGGAGTCCCATCAGCTCAGGGTCTGCTGTGACACTTATGTATCTTTGCTCGGTTCCTGAGGGCCGGGACATGCCTGGATAGGGCCGTGGTGGCACTGCCTGTCTATGGCGAGTCAGCGCTTCTATTCCTCTTTCCTACTGCTGAATATTATGAACACTCATCATGAAGGACGCTGTATAAATAATAAATCACCCTGTATCATTTACCTAAGTCTTAGATCATAGATAGAAATGTAATGAGACTCTTAAAATAAAGGCAACAAATTCACCATCCACCCATGGGCCGGCCACGTGAGGACATTTTCCAGGGAGGGACATGGCACTTTGGACAAGGCAGCCAAACCGCTCTTCCCTGCTCTTCCCTTACAGTCTTCATCCAGCCTTCTCACTACTGGTTTTAAACAGTGCTAGGGAGAGAACACCTTGCGAGCCAGGGCTGATACAGGGCCATAGTCCTTCACAACCTGTCTGAACAATATCTTAGCTGATAGCCCGGGTTAGCTCTGCTTGGCCTTGTGTTCTCTCTCATGCCTCAGCTTGCCAAGTGCTGGTATGACAGGTATGCTTCACCACTGTCACCATTCTGGGTCATGATGTGGCTTTTAAATGACTCTGGGAGGACTCAGAGGCCTTTGTCCCTTTATTTTGATGTGGCACAGCAGGTGACAAGTCTCCCAAGCATTTTGGCCCTTGTGCTCCTTTCCTGCTGAGAGTGGGTTTTTCATTCCCAGCAGGGAGGAGTTCTTTGTCCCCAGAAGAAGACACGCTCCCCCTGCCCCACCCCTCGGTACTGCCACAGACTAAGTCTATAGGCCATGATAGGGCAATGTCCAGGGCTCTGTCTAGCTGTCTAGTGCCTACAGAGGTGGGTGGGGCTGGTTATGAGGGACACACAACTTCCTAACAACAGCCCAGGGGTGAACATCCCGCAAACCTGGGGCTAGCCTTAAGATTATTGGAGAAGGTTGTGGCAGCAAGTACCTTAATAATTCCTGCCTGTAATTTACGACCTTTAAGAAAGAGAATCAATAGCATTAAACATTGCCCCAGCCAGCGGCAGTTCACGGTGGGGAAAAAAATAAAACAACTTCTGTTCTTTGTCTTTTTGGTGTTTGTGTTCTGTCTGTTTATCCAAATGACCCCGATGCTGGCGACATCATCCCCTCCACAAAGGCAGAGGAGATGCACTTCTTTCTTTCCCCAGAGCTCGTGTCCTCTGCAGTTCTGCTGGGATCTGTTCCCTCTGGGACCAGTGTTAGGAGCTTGAGCCTGTGAGATGCCTGTGTCTGCTGCTGGCTCCAGCACCTCAGACGCCATCTCCACACTGAAAGCCTCTGGCTCCACGGTCACACACATTTTCACTAGTGTAGAATAAGAGAGGAAAATGGAGTGGAAGAAGAGAGGTGGGGACACCTTACCCCACTTTCTTTACCTGGTGGCTCTTCCTGAAAACACATGACTTCACACCATCCATTTTCCCACGTGCTGAGTACCTTTAATTTTGTAGTCACAGCAAGTACATCTGTATATTGTATGAGCAAGGGTGCCCGTAGGAAACAGGCAAGCCAACGATGCTGATGGATCAGGACCAGCTGCTACCTGGCAGCTGGGTTCCAAGTCAGTGCATGGAGTTTGGTTTAGGATACATTATTGTCTGTATCTTGCTGATGAACCCCTTGATCTAAGATCCCATTTTACTAAGATGCAACACTGAATACTGAGAACTCAGTACCCACACAGGTTCTGTTCTGCCTATCAGAGGACCACGTGGGGGTTTTCCTGAGCTGTGAGAGCTGTGAGTGGCTCTCGCTTTGGCTGCTACCATGCCTAAACATGCTACCATGCCTAAACATTCTGCAAGGTTTCTTCACACTAAGCACTTGAGGGTGATGCTGGCAGATAGAGCATAAGTTGATACAGGGGTGGCAGGTCTTTTATTGACTCTGTGACAGCTGGAGCCTGAGGTGATATCCATGAACTCCATGGAGGACACCTATGGTTTCCCTTCCAAAAGGGTATAAAGAAAATCACCAAGTATCTGTGGCTCAAGCTGCCAAGACCTGGTTGGGCCTTTGTCCATATATGTTGGAGGAAGCAGGAGGTCTCTGGGAAGACATATTCAGGCGTTACAGGCCACTCTTTGCCAAGGGTCACAAGAACATCTTTGGCACTGCTGAATTGGAGCCACTGGGGCTTCTTCCCTCAGAGGTGTCTTGAGGCATTTTGTGGACTGAAGCTCTGGGGCATCTTCCCTCAGATGTGTATTGAAGGCATTCTGTGGACTGTAGCTCTGGGGCACCTTCCCTCAGAGGTGTCTTGAGGCATTCTATGGACTGTAGCTCTGGGGCACCTTCCCTTAGAGGTGTCTTGAGGCATTCTGTGGGCTGTAGCTCTGGGGCACCTTCCCTCAGAGGTGTCTTGAGGCATTCTATGGACTGTAGCTCTGGGGCACCTTCCCTTAGAGGTGTCTTGAGGCATTCTGTGGGCTGTAGCTCTGGGGCACCTTCCCTCAGAGGTGTCTTGAGGCATTCTGTGGACTGTAGCTCTGGGACATCTTCCCTCAGAGGTGTCTTGAGGCATTCTGTGGACTGTAGCTCTGGGGCATCTTCCCTCAGAGGTGTCTTGAGGCATTCTGTGGACTGCAGCTCTGGGCTTGCATCTAGCTCAGTGCCATGGTAAGTGGTCTGTTCTAAGGGTCTCTGTCCGATCTGAACTGTTTCATTGGGCTCAGTGACACTCCCTGGCTCGGTCTATGCCTGGGAAGGTCTAGTGTAGGGGTAGTGACCAGAACCAGCTCTATACCCCTTTGGGGTGACTTGATGTACTTCTACTCTCTGTGAGCCTTTAAGTTTCCTTTATTTTATATTATTATTTTTAAGCTTTATTTTTAACTGTATGTGTGCTTATGTGTCTATGTCTTTATGTCTGTGTGGGTGTGTCTATGTCTTTATGTCTGTGTGCCTGTGTATTTCTATGTGTGCTTGTATGTCTGTGTGGGTATGTGCAGGTGAATTTGGGTGCCCGTGGAAGCCGGAAGAAAATGTTGGTTCCCCTGGTGCTAGACTTACAGGTATCACAAACTTCCCAGTGTGGGTGCTGGGAACTGAACTAGGGTGCTATGCAAGAACAGCAAGTGCGCGCAACTGTGGAGCCATCTCTTCAGCCTGCTTTCTTCCCTTTTCCTTTCTGATTCAGCACTTGCTCTTCAGTTTACTTCTGATCTTATGAAGGAAGTGCAGCAGGCACTGGGGTTCCCTCTTGTGAGTTTCCTCAGGGCGGTGTTGTCAGAACAGCCCTGAACTTTGTGTGTTGAGTGGCAGATGAGAGAGAAGCCAGGCCACTCCCAGTCCCTGCATCCCTGCATCCCCGCATCCCTGCATCCCCACATTCCTGCATCCTTACATCCCTGCATTCCCACATCCCCGCATCCCCGCATTCCTGCACCCTTGTAGCCCTGTACCCCTACACCCCTGGATCCCTGCATCCCCGCATCCCTGAATCCCTGTAATCCTGCATCCCCGCATCCCTGCATTCCTGCATCCCTGCATCCTTTCATCCCCGCATCCCTGCATCCCCACGTCCTAGCATCCCCGAATTCCTGCATCCCCGCATTCCTACATCCCCGCATCCCTGCATCCCCGCATTCCTGCACCCCTGCATTCCTGCATCCCTGCATTCTCACATTCCTGCATCCCCGTGTCCCTGCATCCCCTCATCCCTGCATCCCCGCTTCCCCATATTCCTGTATCCCTGCATTCCTGCATCCTCACATCCCTGCATCCTCACATCCCCGCATCCCCACATTCCTACATCCCTGCATTCCTGCATCCCGGCATCCCTGTATCCCTGCATCCCTGCATCCCCGCATCCCTGCATCCCTGCATCCCCACATGCCTGCATCCCCACATCCCCGCATTCCTGCATCTCCACATCCCCGCATCCCCACATTCCTGCATCCCTGCATCCCTGCATCCCTGTATCCCTGAATCACTGCATACCAAGGTTTAGGAATTTAAGTTTATTGATAGCGTGAGAGAAGTTGTGGTTATAGTTTACCTGAAGTTTCCTGGTAAGCAAGGACATCAGGTCTCTCTGTGTGCCTTCTTCTACTCTCTTACCCTAGCTCTCTGCAGAATGAGTGGCTGAATCAGCCATGGATCGGAGCTGTGTAGACAGATTCCATTTACTGCAGCCTATAGAGAACGCACCTCTGCATATGCATCTGGAGACCCTGACAACACACCCCTTGGCGCCTCTTCTGGCCAACTCTCCACTGATGATGGCTCTCTCACTTGTGTTCTGGAATTATCCTATCTACTTGTCCACAAGAATGAGACTACAGGGAGTTTATTCTGTGGCATCATTGGGCCATGAGCCATCAAGAGAAGATCCTAGCAAAACTCTACTCCATGAGTGACAAGTCCTCCGGATGCATGTCTAGGGAGGTGATGTCTGGAGACATTGGGAAATCTGAAACCACTTCTTCCCAGCTTTCTTGGACATCTACAAGAGACCTGGTCCAGGCCGTCATTCTTCTTCTGATTGAGGCAGACTCTGATATTGTTGAAAGGACAGCCCACATGTGCTTCGCTCCTAAGCTGGTTCTGTTTTCACGTTTGTGCTCTTTTCTTAGAGATGGATACTTTGAGGACTTCCTGGGCTCTCTGTCTTGGGGACCTGGCACCAGAGGTAAAGAAGCCAGGTAGCCCAGGCCTCAAGCCATGACTCTCATGGAGACAGACTCTCTTGGAGTCACCCTGATGGCAGACTTTCTGCCATTTGATGCTTTACGAGAGACTGTGAGGTCATTGTTCAGCAGGGATAAGCCAGTAAATTATTTGTCTGCTAACAAGTTGAGAGGATTTTTTTTTTTGGCACAGCCTAAGAGATTGCCTGTCTGCACCTTTGACCACTGCTGGCCTCCCACAGACAACACAGCCATAAGCACAGTACCCCTCCAGGGCACCTTACCATCCTCTACATCTTCTTCCTACATCTGCCTTTTGTGACAGGTCAGGTCTTATGATGGAGAAGCTCTACTTGGAGGAATGCCTGGGAACTGGAGATGTGGCAGCATCTGAAGCCAGATCTGGGGCATACCCTAACTTAGGATGCACAGGTGTGCAGAACTAGCCAGCAATGCATTCATTGGTAGAGAGAAAGGAGTCTTGGGCTGAGATGTACATCCATGAATGACCTGTGTCATTTGGCAGAACCCAAGCCTGGTGGAATGGAGTTAGGCCAAAGTGTGAAGTCCCATCCGACACTAGCGATGTAGCCTGGGGCAGGGCACTGCATGGCTTTGGTCAGGCTGCTGGACCAGCCCCGAAGAACTCTTAGCTGGCTCTAACTGGAATTCCCATGCTCTGTTTTCTACCTCGCAGACTGCAGGTTATCTTGAATCACTGACAGTGCCAAGTGGAAGGTGAGGGATGGCCACCCAGTAGGTACTCAGTCAAGGCCACTCACTTGCCTGGGGAGGAACCTGTGTGTAGTTGGCACGGCTTGCTGACATCAGCTGGCTTTGTAATACTTCCCTGTATAGTGGAATCTCACAGTGTGCTTGATGCCTTTTAAGAAGCACCAAGGTTTCCGGTACTCTAGTTCACACCACATCATTTCCAGCCCTGTGGGACTCATGGGGAACCCCGCTCAACACTCACCAGAGATTCCTTGGTGTTGTGGCTGTGTGCCTGCTTTTCTGCTGCAGAGCTTAGCCTGTCTGTTCTTGGGGTGTAGCAGGCAGTCAGTCTTTGGGCTAGAAAAGGCCAAAGCTCTCTCTTAGCATTGAAGACACACCAAGAGTACAAGAAGAAGAACATGGGGACTCAGTGTGCAACTTAAACTCCAACACCACTCAATTTCCACACATTGCCTACTTATACTTAGGAAAATCTTTTGAACAGATGAAAAACGTTTTCTGAATATGCAGTGTTATGTTCATATGACAACTTCACCATGAACTCCAATCACAGGGCACAATGGAAAATGCTCTTTTAAACACCCCATGGAATTTTCCCTAGCACATATATCACATAATAAATGACAGACAGTGTTCATTAAAGAACCCAGGGGCCTCGTGTGTCCAAGGCAGGACATGAAAACCTGTAAAATATTGAGGGAAGCTTCCAGTTTAGTGACTATATGAAGACACACGCTAGAGAGGTGGGCATCATTAATTACATTTCACATCCTATTTGTATAAATATTTCAGAACCTTTTATTGTGGCATAATGCTATGTTAGGTGCCTGAAGAGGAATGCCGTCTTTTAAAATCGCCCATAAACTTCCTGCGAGAAGGCCTTCCTGGAAGCATTTTTTTTTCTCCATCCTCTTAACTCTAGGCATTTCACTATAAAAACATCATTGCCTCGACCAGTGAGGTAGCTCAGCAGGCAATGGTGCTCACCACCCTTGAGTTCCATCCTTGGGACCCATATGGCGGAACGAGAGAGCTGAGTCTGGCAGCTGCCTTTTCATCTCTACCTGTGTCCTGTAGACTGAATAGAAACCTCTCCAAAGAAGAAAACAAGTGACTGTAAGTACTTGAGAAATATTCAACATCCTTGACCATGACAGAAATGTGGATTGAAACTACTCAAGAGCCCGCTGACCATTTTCACCTTTCCTTTGTGACACCCAAAGACCCACAGAAGCAGCCTTTACCAGAGGACCCCCAGTGGCCACACCAGGCTGGGACTCAGATCAGAAACAACTTCTTGCAGTAAAGGAGGATTAACACAGACCCCCAAATAGACAATGTACAGAGTGAGAGACTTCGTGACACCCAGTCTTAAACTCTATGTCATCATCAAATCCCTCTCCTCGGGAATCTACTGAAAGAGGAGAGAGAGTAATTTTAAGAGCCAGAGGTGGTGGATGACTTTAAAGAAACAGCATCTCCCAGACATACCAGGACTGATATACATATAAGCTCCCAGACATTCACAAGACCTGGACAGGTTCAAACAAGACAAAACCCCAATACTGAGAAGGGGTAGTGGACACAGATTCCCATGTAACCAGAAGCTATTTGTCACTGATGCCTGATGGGCGAAGGAAGCATCAGTTGTCTCCAATGGAGTGACATTGAATTACCGACTACACTCTTGGACAGGCCCCATGACAAGGAGTATTGGGCCAGCGCAAAAGGGTCTCCATACTTACTTTTTAAAATTTCAATTGCTAATTTTTTTTGCTGTGTTAGTTTTTTGTTTATTTTTATTTTCATTTTTTTGGGGGGGGAAGGAGAGGAGTATAAACATGAAGTTGGATGGGTAAAGAGGATCTAGCAGGAGTTGAAAGAGAAGAAAATGTGATTAAACATATTGTATGAAAATGTTAATAAAAAAGATGTGTAAAAAATAATACTCAGAGATCCCACCAGGGGCTCATGCCTGCCTTCCCAGCATTACTAAGGTGGAAGTAGTCACACAATTTCCAGTCCAGGAGGGGCTACCCCCATGAATGTCATAATATAATTTCTCTTTTTGACTTAGTTTGCACAGGTGACTCACCGTCGCCTGTCATGGAGCCCCCAGGAGATGCTAGGGCCATATGCTTTGAGAGTGGTGAGAGTATCAGGTGTGATTTTCTTGAAACATCTCTTGAGAAGGACACTTAATCACTGGAAAGTGGCTTCTTGTGCAGTTAGAAACGTGGCTCCCTCCCGTTTAGGGGCTAGTGGAATGCAGGCCACACCCACCCTAGGAGGAGCCTAGTATAAGGTAGGCTGCCTAGTGACCTGTCACCCCTGAGACAACAAGATGGCTAAACCCTAGCCCTGAGATCAATACCTCATGAGGCTTGTGTGAGAAGAGCTTCTAGAACCCTGTGTGCAGAGGTGCAGGAGCTGAGAGAGCTCTCATGAACACCTGCCTCACATTGAGGGCCATCTACTCAAAACAGTTGCAGTGACATGTCTGATTTCACTTGCTCTTCCTCATGACTTTGTGATTTAGTAAGTTTTGTTTGTTTTTATCTGTAATCCAGTCATGAGGGAGCAATGTCCAACCACTCTGAATGTTACAGGGTGGCACCCCCATCCCACCCCACACTTCTGCAGCTTAGCAGCAGTGAGCTCAGAGGGTTTTCCTCTAAATGACAGGGCTTCTGATTAGACATCTGCTCCATGCAACTTAGCATGATGGGATGGAGCCTCATCTCCTGTGATGTGAGGATGTCAGAAAGCCCCAGAAATTCATGCCACTTCTCCTCTGGAGACATTATATTTTAACGACTTAATCACGATTCACGTGCTCAGTAGGGTATATGATCATGTCCCACTGCTGGTGTGGTCGGTATTTCTGATGGTGACTTCACTCTGCTGTTGGCATGGAGACCAGAGACCTGAAGCTCTAGCTGGGACCTGCATGGCCATCCTATCAAAAGTCATCTGTGCATTTCTCTTCCCCTCTGTGGTTATTCTACAGAACTGTTTTCCATCCAGGGTAGGGCACAGTGACAGTGTCCCGGGGGTTGTGTGGAAGAGACTGTAAAGAAGTCAATAGAACTTTAAGCATGCACTCCAGAGGCTGTTTTGAAACTTTGAGATGATCTTAGATTCCTAGAAAGGTTGGGGAAAAATGTGCAGAAAAATCTTCTCCTGCTTGTCCTGATGTTAGCACCTACCACGACCGTGGAACAATCGCAAAACAGAAATTAACATTGGCACAATGTTATCGATAGGTGGAAGACATCATTGCTTTCTTACAGTTTTTCCAATAATGCCCTTTCCTATCTCGGGATCCCGCAGAAACAGCAAGTCTCCCGTCATGTCCGCATGTCACATCTCCTTAGTCTCTTCGCTTCTGGCAGTTCCTCACTATTTCAGTCCTTCACAACTTTGACATTGCTGAAGGGCGCTGGCCAGTTAGTCTGTGAATGGTCCCTGGTTTGCTTCTTTCTGTTATTTCTCTAGAGTGAGTTGTATATCTTTGGTATGAAGCACCAAAAGCTATATGACCATGGCTGTGTCTCATGGCTGCTGACTTGATCCAGTCTCCAGACCAGGTCTCTATGGTCATCTTTTCCTTTGTGATTGACGTGTCCTGGGGGCTGTGGATTGGAAAGTGTGGGCACATTCTGCTCCTAGTCCTCAGCAGTCCTTGCTGTGTGCCTCAGGAGACACATGGGCTCCTAGTTTGTCATTTCTCACACTACTCTCGTTTTTGTTAGCTGGAAATTTTCTAGGAGGAATTTCTTCCCCTTCTTCCCATCAGCTTAATTTATTAAATTCCATGCTGGGAGTCCCAAACTTTAGATGAATACTAACGTCGAGTAAAAAGCTCACTTGAAGCTCGGCTGAGAAGTCCAGGGAGCCAGTTCTTTGCACGAGGTATTTAGGACACACTCAGTCTACTCTTTAGCCCCCTTTCTATTGTAGTCTATGTCACTCAACCAAGCACTGTGTCTTTAGTGATGAGGTGACCATGCCTGGGATGAACTGTCAAAACCATCGTCCCTTAAAGTCCTGAGAGCAGCAAGATGGCTCTGTACAATGACTTGGGATCAGTGTCTGGAACCCATGAGGGAAGGAGAAAAAAACCCAATTTCACAAAGTTGTCCTCTGATCTACTCCCCAATAATAATACATAAAATTAAAAAATTAAAAAACTCACTATCTTGGCATTCAGAATCAAACAATTTAAAATAGTTTGAAATAATTGCACAGACTGTCAGTATGGGTTTATGTTTAAAACTTCTTTTTAAAGACTTATTTTATGCATATGGGTGTTTTGCCTTTGTGTAGGTTTGTGCACCACATGTGTGCAGTGCTCACAGAGGCCAGGAGAGGGTGTTAGGTCTCCTGTAACTGAAGCTTCAGACGGGTGTGAGCAGCAACACACATTTTAGTAGAGGTAACAGGTAAAAGAGCTTGCAGCTCAAGTCTGGTGACAAAGCCTGATGCCTGGAACCCACAGTGGAAGGAGAGAACTGACTCCTGTACTCTTGCAAATTTACCCTGACATGGAACCTGGGCACTGCACTCTCACACATACCATACACGGGGCTGCTCACACACAAATACTAGTAGGTTAAATAAAATAAAAATTACAGGTAATAAAGCTCATCCGAGTCAGACCTGCAATCAAAACTCTTCAGGAGGCTGAGGTAGAAGAATGAGAAGACCAGAATGAACAACTTTGCAAGACCTTGCCAGGGACATAGATCAGGGATAGAGTAATTAATTGCTTAGTGCACCTGAGGCCCAGGTTGGATTCCCAGTAAAACACACACACACACACACACACACACACACACACACACACACTCAAAAAGAGAGAGACAGAGACAGAGACACAGAGAGAGAGACAGACACAGAGACAGACTATGGAGAGACAGAGACACAGTCAGAGACACAGAGAGAGAGACAGAGAGAGAGACAGAGAGATACAGAGAGACACAGAGACACAGAGACACAGAGACATAGAGAGACATATGGAGAGACAGAGACACAGACAGAGACAAACACACACATGAACACTGAAAGAGAGAGAGAGAGAGAGACAGAGACACACAGAGAGAGACAGACACAGAGACAGAGAGACTATGGAGAGAAAGAGAGACAGGAAGACAGAGAGACATATGGAGAGACAGGAAGAGAGGCAGAGAGAGACAGAGAGATACAGAGAGACACAGAGACATAGAGAGACATATGGAGAGACAGAGACACAGTCAGAGACACAGAGAGAGAGACACAGAGAGAGAGACAGAGAGAGAGAGAGAGAGAGAGAGAGAGAGAGAGACTAATAAACTGTAGATAGATGGGGGTGTAGGAACAGCAGAAGGCTGTCACCAAGCCTTTCTGATACCACCGTGTCCCACTATGCAGCTCTCTAGCACATGATGCACAGGTATCAAGGAACATTCCTGCAAGGCTGGTGACTTGGATGTGTGCTTTTGTGTGTATAAATGTTTTACTGCCCGTTAGCAGCTGGTGTTAGCCAAGACACCAAGATATTTCTTTCTCAGCTTTAAATCACTTGTTTTATAGAGCACAGAGAATTTTTATTATAACATAATCCTCTACATAAAATATCACATTAGAAGAAGAAGATAAAGTTTTGTACTTTCATTCTCCATTAATTTGACGGAAAACAATTTGCAACACAATCTAACCAATCGGAATTCACTGTACGTAGCTGGTCGGATCTGAGATCAAGTACTAAGTAAGGAAGTCTTCGGTGACCAGACCCTGCAGCCAGGCCGGGACATTTGGGTAGCTTTGTTGCAAAGATCATTTTCACCATGCACCGAACAGACAATTGTCAATAGCTCTGTGCAATGCTTGTCAGAAGTCATGTAAGATGCGCACAGATCCAGCCTTGGGTTGCACACCCTGCTGAGAGTGTCTGAGTCTCCTCCAATGCTCCGCTCCACTCACAGGCTGGAGCTGGAGACAGGCAGCCTCCAGGCTTGCCGGCAGCCAGCCTAGCCTGTCTGGTTACTTTCTGGCAAATGACAGACCTGTCTCAAAAAGTGCAACGTGGAAGTGTTTGAGAAAAGACATTTGAGGTTTCCTCTGGCCATCACCCCCACTTGTACACACGGAGTTACTGGTGGGAGGGCTAGAATGAAACCCTTGTTCAGTTTTAGGTTTAGCTTTCGTCTCTACACTCCCTTCATTATGCCACGTTGTCCCTAAATAGCAATAAAGTTTTCTCATCCCTTATGTTTTCAGGGCAGCCTCAGGGACTGACTTGCGGGATGAGCCGAGTTGCTCACGTGCGTGACTGTGCAGCTAAATTGGAGCGTGTTCTCCACACAGTTCTCACCTTACTTCAATAAGCTTTTTCTTCTTTATCCCAAACTTTTCCCCATGCCTCACTGCAGGTTACTTTATACACCCACAGAGGTCTGCTTGTCCCTGTTATGGCGGATTTGGTTCGCAGACGCAGGACTTCTTATTCTCCCTTTATGACTCATATGCTAGTATGGGAGGTTTGGGGGGTTCTGTCTGCACTGTCTAAAAGATGGGGTATCCTGTGGGGTTTGCAGGTATGATGTTCTATGCTGAGCTGGAAGTACTTTTTTCCCCCCTATAAAGATACGTTTATTTAGAAAGTGCTCCCCCAAGACTGAGAGGGTGCCCACTGCTTTGCTTGCTGTTTGTGGGGTCTGTTCTCCAATGAGGATGTCAGCATTGGGTCCTCAGGTTTGCATACATCATGCCATTGCTAAAGGTTTCCCCAAGGTTGCATGGGACAGAGGTTTGCAGGCTCTCAGGGCAATGCAGGGCCTACTACAAATCAATGAAATAGAAGCCCAAAGTGTCCTGACATTTGTCAACCCTCTTATTAACATTTTCTGGGTTTCCATGTGGATGGGATCCCCTGGGAATGTGTTAAGCATGCAGTTATGGAGTTAATGACAGGCCCGAGGGTGAGTGAACTGTATCTGGGATGGCGGGGACAATCAGATACTGGGGTATACTATGTTTAGCGTTGTGTCAGAAGTGGCTTGCAATCCCTAGGCTTGTCTCCACCTGGCATGGGCTATTTCCAGGCCTTGCTTCACCCCATCCAGATGGTCCATGCTGCAGGCATTGCCAGGAGTTTGTACAAAATGGCAGCTGTCCCTGAGGGCTGCAGTAGGGTAGCATGACTCCATGTCTCCTGATCTCTGCTGTCCCCCTCTTGCTTGCTCTGTGGTCACTCGCTCACCTTGCTCATGTGCCCTTTTCCAAGCAGATGGCCTTGCATGGTTCTCTCTCCGACTTGGCGCTACTTTGCCTTCTCACCTCTCCACAGGCTGTGCTGCCCCTGTGGCTCAGCCCTACCTGCTGTGGCATCCCTGTGGTATATCCAAGATCCCTACCTGCTGTGGCATCCCTGTGGGATATCCCAGATCCCTACCTGCTGTGGTATCCCTGTGGGATATCCCAGATCCCTACCTGCTGTGGTATCCCTGTGTATATCCCAGATCCCTACCTGCTGTGGCATCCCTGTGGGATATCCAAGATCCCTACCTGCTGTGGCATCCCTGTGGTATATTCCAGATCCCTACCTGCTGTGGCATCCCTGTGTATATCCCAGATCCCTACCTGCTGTGGCATCCCTGTGGGATATCCCAGATCCCTACCTGCTGTGGTATCCTTGTGGGATATCCCAGATCCCTACCTGCTGTGGCATCCCTGTGGTATATTCCAGATCCCTACTTGCTGTGGCATCCCTGTGGTATATTCCAGATCCCTTCTCCTTGCTCTTGTTGGCGTGATTTCCTCCATCTCTAGCCTGCTTGTCTCCTCTGTTATGTTTCCATAACCTTGGTCCAACATACTAGGAGCCATGTGCTTTTTGTGTCTTAGGAGAGACATCTCACACCAGTGTTCTAGGTCAAGGACACGTGTTACCTCCTTGTAGCTAATGAAAAGAGACAGCCCTACTCACAGGCGGTTTTTCTTTGTTCTGCTACAAACTGGTTCAGAGGAAGGTTGGGTAGTAGCAATAGTCACCAATGCCAATGACGGTCCCTTTCTCCTGTTTACTCTTACCTTTCGCAGGGTTCCCTTAGCCAAGCCTGTGACCATTCCCCCTGCTATATGAGTCACTAAGAGGGATGGATGGTTCTTGGTTCTGTTCCCCCATATATGAGAAAGTCCTTGTTGTTTTCATGGAGTGACCTGCCTGCCTAGATTTCTACTGAGTTCAAAAGGGTGGGAGGGGCTCGGGATAGACAGACGTTTGGTTGTCAGAGCCCAAGTGTTGATGTTCAGGGACCACATTTTTCAGAGGGGACTTTGTCATTTGGAAGAATCAACTTGGTTTTAAAGGACTTCTATTTTCGGTGTGGAATGCCTAGGAACGAATTAACATAAGTGTCTGGGCAAACCCAGACCATTTCATTGTTTTCCCCCACCCCTCCTACCTGTCTTACAGGTGGAAGTTGTCTTGGGTGGGCAAAGAGCTGGAGGATGAGCAGAACATAGCAGTGGCAAGAAACTGAACTATGAGGGTGACCTGTGATATTTCACAGTGATGGCAGATTACCCATCATCCCCAGCACCTATTCTCCATCTCCTTAGAACTCAACATGGGATACTTTTGCATTTTGGATAGGCTAGGACACAGACCACTCACTTCCCAGGTTCCCTCCAAGGGAGGCAGATGTCAGATTCTCACTGGGCAAGATGAGTCTGTGGACTGATCTTGTTGATGGAAATCAAGAGGAGAGCAGTGTTAACTCTCCGGGAGAATCAGGAAACCTCTGAAGAGGTTTGTAATACAGGTGAAGCCAAGCTTGACTGTCAATAGGAAGAAGAACTTCAGGCTAGTCCTTCAAGGATTATCTTATATTTCACTGAGCTGAGCAATTTGATCAGTAACCCGGCTGGGTGCTCCAGGGACACCTGTCAGCACTGTAGAGTCAGGGTGCTCCTGGGGATCGCAAATGGACATGAGAAGATTTGTGGTTACAAGGATACAACAGAGCTACAGTAGTTCCCCCCTCACCTCACCTCACCCCACCTCACAGGCTTTCCCCTCTCAGTCTCCAGTAGGAAGTGCAGAAGAAATTTACATTTCCTTTCTTACTAGGGAATGTGTTAGGTCTTCAATTTGTCTAAATCTCTAGATATCGCTTCTTTCATTTCTGTTTTAGTGGGAATATCAAGTTTTTCTATGAAGGGAACTTTTGCATAAGGTTTAGTGACAAACAGCCAAAGCTGGTCTTCACTTTGTTGCAGATAGCTAAGAGTTTTGGATTTGTCACCAAACGACCAACTACAAATGTTAAATCCACATAGATGCTTATAGTTTTCTAGCTGATTTTTAATTTAACACACACACACATACACATATCACATGCATACACACACACTCACACACACACATACACACACACTCACACACACACACACACACACACACACACACACACACAGAGAGAGAGAGAGAGAGAGAGAGAGAGAGAGAGAGAGAGAGAGAGAGAGAGAAATGGGAAGCAGGATATCAGGAGCTCCAATGGGGTGGAATGCTGAAGATGGGTTAAAGGGTTTAGGTCCATTTCTTGTGTTGCTTGGGGATAACTCAAAATTCAGGATATGCTCCAGGTCGCATTCCAGTGCCTGTGGCATCCCGAGTGACATTGCTTCTATTATAGCACACTGCAGCACACATAAAATGTGCAGAGCATTTGTAGAGCAGAGGGTAAGGGTTTCCTTTCACAGAGCTGGGATTTTTATGAACGATTTGATTTCCTAAGAGGAAAATGATAACTTCAGAAACAATGCGTGCTTTTCAGGATGAGTTCTTTTCAAAGACCTTATGCATTTCATTTTGCTATTAATTTTAGTTTGGGCAAACTAAATGGTGTTATGGATCTATTCTCAACACTCACTGCACATTATCATCTGCATTTTATCACCAAATTACAAATTAAATATTGCCTTTGTTAGGAAACAATTCCTACCCAGCCCTGTTATATGACCCACTCAGTTTCTTTTCTTGCATAGCTTTGATTTTTTTTCTCATTAGGAATAGAAAAAATCAAATTTGTGTTCTAGTGCCATATTTCATCTTTTGGGGGATTGCCTCCCAAGGAGACAACTGCATTAATTTTGAGTCTTTTGTTTTTCCAGATAATAAAATACATTGAGGAGTGAGAGGACACGCCCACTACAATGATTGGCATGTGCAGTTTGAGGAAGCATGTGAACCTGATGTTCCCATCACCTTAATATTCTGATTTGGAACCTGCCCCACACACCCAGAAGCAACCCTAACCACATGTTTTAGAAAACAGTCTTTTTCAATGAAAACTCCATGGACAATGGCCTTATTTGGGAACAATGTGCATGCATAAGGAGTGTCTTCGTTAGGGTTTTACTGATGTGAACAGACACCATGACCAAGGCAACTCTTATAAGGACAACATTTACTTGGGGCTGGCTTTCAGGTTCAAAAGTTCAGTCCATTATCACCAAGGTGGAAGCATGGTAGCATCTAGGCAGACATGGTGCAGGCGGAGCTGAGAGTTCTATATCTTCATCTGAAGGCTGGGAGCAGAATACTGGCTTCCAGGCAGCTAGGATGAGGATCTTAAAGCCCACACCCACAGTGACGTACCTACTCCAACAAGGCCACACCTACTCCAACAGGGTCATACTTTCTAATAGTGCCACTCCCTGGACCGAGCACATACAAACCATCACAAGGAGAATTCTAGACCTCTTTTTGCCTTACTTCTTTCTGTTCCTGCCTCCTCTTCCATTGCACAGGTGGTTGGTTGCTCCTGCTTCCTCTGTTACATGGGTTGTTGGTGAACCCCACAGTGGGGATTGCCTGAGAGGTGCTGCTGTCTAGTGTGATCAGAAGGACATGCTGATAATAAAGTAAATTATCTTCAGCCATGGTGTTGACACATCAAGGTGGATGGTGTAACTGGATGGGTGAGTGGAGAGATTCGGCTTGTTTCATTGAGTGGATGACACAAAGCTGTCTGGCCAGAGGTGTGTCCCATCCTAGCATCTGAGAAGAGTCTGTTATGTGGAGGGTGAGGTTGGAAAGACAGGGTTAGGGGAGCAAGGGGCGGGCAGGCAGGCATGTTTTCACAGGCTGAAGAACACTTGTGATATTATCTTTAGGGTCCGGTAACATCAGATCACAGCAAAAAAAAAAAAAAAAATGGAATAGGAGACTTTGTTTTTGAAGAATTTACCTCAATGTCATGTGCAGACAGCAGATCTTGATGGCCACAGAGGTGGCTGTCCTCATACACATACCCTAGAAGTATACAAAATGTATGCATGAGCAGGTGTGGGCAGCTGAAGTTGTACTGGGAAGCAATGTAGCAAAACTCAGAGTCACAGCCATGTCATGACACCCATATAACACTGCCCATGCATACTGTTGGGGTCTCTCATTCATGAACTCTGCATGAGGAGCCTGGAAACAGATGCACAAAAGGATCCAGTATTCTACCATGCTCCCTTCCAATGTTACATTCATTTCTGGGGGAAAAAAGTACAAGCACCATTGGAAATCATGGAAATGTATACACTGATAAAGGGAACATATTGTGTCATCCACTACAGAAACAGTCACTGGTAAATCTGGGGCTGTCTGCCAAGACACCTCCATTGACCTGTACACAATGTCTACAGAAGCCCACAGAACAGAGTCAGGTATAAGACTGAGTAGATGGCTTGTCTTCTAAGTATAAAAGATTTTGAAGCCCCTGTATCCACATAAATGCTATACTGGCATGGTAGTATGTCTTAATTGAAACAGTCAGGAAGCAGAGACGGGAGATCGTTAGAGAAATCTGGGTACTAGACTAACTGAATAGGAAAATTGAGAGACCATGTCCCAATATGTAAGGTAGAGAGCAATTGAGGACACCCAGTGACCCCACACATACATGAAAACCTGCACACACATGTGCACACACATAGAGAAAACATAATATATATACTCATGAAAAGTATTAAGAAATCTATAATATGAGCAGGTGTGCTCTCTTTCTGTCTTTGTCTCTCTGTCTTTGTCTCTCTCTCTGTTTGTATATATCTTGAAACGTGACACTTTGTAAGGTTTTTTTTCTCTTTTTTTCTTGTAAGTTGTGAACCAAGGTGAAATTTAAATGAACGTAGACCATTTGATGAATTCTTTGTGTTCTTTGTTCAAAGGGTTTGACATGCAAATGGAAAGCTGTTTGATGCTTCATAATGCATGTGTAGGGATACGGCTTGGGCTCTGGTGGTTAGGCAGACAGACCCTTATTTTCCTTTCTATGCTACGGTGAATGATGTCTGCTGTACACCATGTGTGGTGGTGGCCCCTGACCTGTGGCACACACATTTCTGAGAAGGATCTCTCGTTCTGTTATTTGATTGTTTTGTGTAGAAATGTGCTTGCTTGTGTGGACTTGCATGGTGGTGATGGGCCTGTTTTAGTATGTTTTAGTTAGCAGATATTAATGATATGTAATAGTGGGTGACATTATGTCATTTACACACACACACACACACACACACACACACACACACACACACACACACACACACGTCTAGGCTTTTTCAAGGCAACCAGATCTTCTGGGAGTTTCCAAGTGAATGGCTGAGTTGCGTCCAAAAGACAGTGTTTCACAGTGCACCACATCTCCCTGTGGCTCCAACATTCTTTCTGCTCTCTCCTTGGTGATGTCCCATGAGCCTGGGAGAGGATAGTGTAAGATTTCCCATTCACGTCTGAGCTTTCAACAGTCACTTATTCTCAGACTGAGACCAGTCATAAGCCTCTGCAATAGATGATGCCCTCTGTGAACAGAAGCTTCTCTGACCAGTGCTGACAGCAGCATGTGGGCGTGGTCATGATCATCTGGAAGAGTTTGATGGGACACTTACACAGAGCATCCGAGGAAGCTTTCATGTTGACCCTTCTCTAGTTTGTTCCCTGTGTCCTGTAGAGAGAGTCTGTAATTTAGTGATAGACTCTTTATGTAAAGGGTTAATATGAGAAGACTTGAATTATGATAGGGCCTGTTATTGTCACATATTTTTTTGAGAACCTTGTGACTACAGGTGGTATACAGCTGTGCCCTGAAACTTCTGTCACACAGAGTACCTGAGTTGTGTCCCATTCCCAGAAATCGAATATGCTCTGTTAGGACCTCAAGAAGAAGCAGAAAAGTGGGAGAGCTCAGTAACAAGCAGGTGGCAGGCCTTTCTCAGTGTCCAGCAACAGCTGCTGAGATTGTGTGTGTGTGTGTATGTGTGTGTGTGTGTGTGTGTGTGCGCACATATATGGGAGGTTGTGCACCAACATGAATTTGGGCAAATTATGTGCAATCATAAAGAAGTATACCTGTGTCCTATTGTCGAGTTGTGCGTGTGTGAGAGTAAGAATATGCTGTGTACACGTGTGTGAGTGTGCAGAGCATTTGGAACGGTGTGCATGGATGTGCATGGATGTGGAAGGATGCTCTTCTCAAGCTCCCAGGTTTGGAAGAGGACTATGGTGAAGCTCTTGAGACTCCTTCCAGCCACCTCTCAGATTTCAGGGTGGGAGAGGCTGGGAGTCCGGCAGCTTCTAACTGAACCATTGGCTACATGCTTCTGATATTACCAGGGCCAGTTATGATATCAGTCTGTCAAAGCTGGCCCACCAGCGTCACACTAGGCTGGTTGGGCAGTGAGCTTCAGAAACCAGTATACCAGTCTCTGCTGCCCCAATACTGGGTCACATGTACATGCCACCATACCTGGCTTTTCTACCGGGACCTTATTCTTGAATAGCAAACATTTAACAAACTGAACTATATTTCCAGCTCCACATCAATTTTATTTACAAACCTGTGTTTTTAAATTAAAATGTTTTCATTTTTATTAGGTATTTTCTTTATTTACATTTCAAATGTTATCCCCTTTCCTGGTATCCCCTCCGAAAACCCCCTATTCTCTCCCTCCGCCCCCTGCTCACCAACCCACCCATTTCTGCTTCCTGGCCTTGGCATTTCCTACACTGGGGCATAGAACCTTCACAGGACCAAGGACCTTTCTTCCCATTGATGACCGACTAGGCCATTCTCTGCTTCATATGCAGCAAGAGCCGTGAATCCCTTCCTATGTTTTCTTTGATTGGTGGTAAATTAGTCCCAGGGAGCTCTGGGGTACTGGTTAGTTCATAATGTTATTCCTTCTATGGGGCTTAAAACCTCTCAGCTCCTTGGGTACTTTTCTCTGGCTCCTTTATTGGGAACCCTGTGCTCTGTCCAATGGATGACTGTGAGCATCCACTTCTGTATTTGTCAGCACATGCGTTTTTACAATTCTTTGTCAGAGTTTGCCATAGACAGAATGATTTGTCATTTCCTTTAGTCTCTGAGCCCTGAAGGCTCATGGGAAGAGAGCTTGACCTTGATGTGATTTGCTCCAAGCACCTTCAGGAGCAGAGATGCAGAAGCATATGGCTGGTAACAAACCCTTACCTCACTCACCTACAGAACCTGGTCTCTTAGTGAGACAGAGCAAAATTTCCCAAGGTCCAGAAACAGGGAAAAAGCTGTCAGTGGGAGCTCTTGGCTACTGGAACATCTTGAGTCTCAGGGCAGCTGTAGGGGTGGGGTAACAGGCTCTGTCCTCCACTGGCTGTCATTTAGGAGGATGCACCCTGGCCAAGGCAACCTGAAACTGGCTGGCCTTGGCTGCATGCTGTACAGCAGCTCAGTCAGTCCATCTGATCTCCTGGGTGCTCACAGCCTGGCTCACAGCCTCGTGAGCACTCCGAGCAATTGTGCAGCCTGCAAACCTGCTGAGCTGGACCAGTGCCTCATCTGCTGAACTGGAGGAGGAGGAGGAGGACACACGAGAGGGTTTGGGAAGTGCAGACATTTTCCGACACCTATTATCCACCTGGAGGAGGCCATGGGTGAGTCTCTGCCCATCTGGGGAAAGAACTTTGGAAAGAATCCTGAAGGGAGGCCAGGCGAGTGCAGATCCGGCCTCAGTCCTGCCCTTGGCTTCCTCTCCCAGTTCTTGATGAGCTGGAGATGATTTGCACATCTCACCAGGAGGAAAGAACAACACAGGAATAAGTCCTGCGTGCTCTTCTGGAGTTCTCCAAGCAGCTGGGGCATTCCTGTGGGTAATGTTTTTTCTGTGAGTATCTGCTGGGTCAAGGAACTCCATTTGTGTGATAGAGACAGGGCTTTCAAAGAGCTTAGGAACTGGCAATCCAATGTCAATTGGTCATCCCTAAAAACATATACTCACAAGCAACACTTAATCCACTTGACTGGATGTATTTGTGTATACACACACACACACACACACACACACACACACACACAGACATATATATATATATATATATATATATATATATATATAGAGAGAGAGAGAGAGAGAGAGGTAAGCAATGGGTGTGAGATGGAGGGGTTGGGGGAAGAGAGGGAGAGATGCAATTACACTTTATTAAAAATTTAAAACTGCTTTGGGACAAATTGTGGGTCATGTCTGAGACAGCAGGGAAGAGGACAGGATCTGCTGTGTAGAATTCCATCACTAGCAATCTTGTTTAAGTGGTGATTTCAGATCTAATGTTTCAATATAAGCCAATCTGCTGGTGGTGAAGCAGGTTCCAGAAGTATCACATCAACACGTCTCAGGAGTTTCCCCTCCCAGAGAGTCCTAGGCGTAAGAATGGGGTGAGGTGAACAGTGTCTGTTGGCCCAAAGGCACGTGTATGTCTAGACAACATCATCAGCTACAGTCCAGGTTTCTTCTAGAACCTTCCCCTTCAAGTTCTGGGCCCACGTCCATCAAATCTATTATGTTTCATTTTTAAAGAAAAACTGGAAAAGTTCCCATTTTTTAAAGGGAAAGTTTTCATGGTTTCTTTCAGATTCAGTAGCTAAACATATCCCCCTTTCTCTGTCTCTGTCTCTGTCTCTCTCTGTCTCTCTCTGTCTCTCTGTCTCTGTCTCTGTCTCTGTCTCTCTCTCTCTCTGTGTGATGCACATATGTGTGGAGGGCAGAATAACATTGGTATTACTCCTTAGCCACTGCACACCATTTTTATTTTTTGGTCAAGGTTTCTTACTACCCGAAAGTTGTGGATAGTGGTCAGCAAGCTCCAAGCAGCCCCCTGTCTCTGCCTCCCCAGGCTGGCATGTATTATGAGTGCATGCGACCATGCCTGGATGTTTACTTGGGTTCTGGAGCTCGAACCTGGCTCCTTGGCTGGCACAGCAAGATCTTTACCAGTTGAGTCCTCTCCTTAGCTCAGATTCTCCACTTTTAATGAAAAAGTCCTATTGATCTGGGCATGTGGGTCAGTGGTACCTTGCTTGCTTATTATGACCTGGATTTGAGCCATAGTATAATAAAGTGAAATAAAGATGCCTACAGGTAGTCTTGGCCAACATAACAGTTTCCTACCCAGTGTTTCCCAATAGCTGATTACACTCAGCATTAGATTGTACTGAGAAACTATGGCCCACACGCTTTTGGAAGTTAGAATCTTTCCTCTGGGGGAATTTATGTCCTCAGGACAAATTACTACTGCTCACACAATTCTGAACTATCTGTCTCTGTCAACCAGGAATCATGAGGACAATTCTTGATTAAAATATGTTTTACACAAAGACATAGAAGGAGTTTTGCTGAACCCCAGGTTAATTTTATGATTGACATCAGTTGGAACATGAAGATTAATGGTAGTTAATAGGAAAGAATTAAAATATGATAGTTTATTTATGTTTTACAATGTATCTTGTTATGGAAGTATATGCCTGCCATTCCAGCACTTAGGAGGTGGGGGTGGGGGTGGGAGAAGTTCCAGGTTATCTATGGCTACACAGCAAATTTAGGGCCAGTCTATTGTCATGATTCTCCAATCTCAACAAACAAACAAAAATAAAAAATACCCCCAGACTTCTACTGAGTCTAATTTGTGGACTCATGACTCATGCCGACAAATGCACAAGCCTTCCCTGGTGGCTGCAGCAATATAGTCTTTGGGCCAAGTTCCCTTCAGAGTTGACTCCTCATGTCACTGTAGGCAGAAGTCATACCCAGAGCAGGAGATACGTTTCCTGTCCACAGACACCAACAATGGGTCTCTTTCCATTTCTTCGGTGCCCTCTGCCTCCTCCGTGGAGATGGGAAGATCAGCCCTGCTTCTTCTCTTGGAAATGAGGTTAAAGGCTTGTAAATGATGAGAGCCTGGTATCCAGACTCATGAATGAAGAAGGAGGGAGAAAAGCTCAGGAGTTTGGCGTTTGGTCCTGTGTCCCTGAACCATCTCCTAAGCAGACTGTACATGTTTGACTAAAGTCAGAACCATTGGTCATCCCAGGTCAACAGTGAACACTTCTCACTGAGACACCTTAATCTACTTATGATGGAAAGTTCATTTCTGCAGAAATTCCCACACACCGACTGCAAACCTGTCTACTTTTCGCCTGAAAGGGATCCAATGAGAAAACTTCACTGCTCTAAACCCTACCCTTATCCTCTTGTTACAATGTCATCAGAAGGACCCTCTCTGTGTGAAGCAATCGTCACTAGCCCTTCACCAAGGTGGCACCATATGCCAGGTAATCTGTTTATGGAAGTAGCAGGGCATGCTGCTACTTCAGTCCAGCCATTGTGGTACTAAACAGGGTCAAACACCTTTGGATTACAGATGGGGATACTGTTCTGCCCAGTTCAGACGACAGGGCCAGGATGGATCTTGAGGTGAGTGTTAGCAGTTTCACAGTCAGGATGTATCTCACATTTCATGAATAAACTCTAGAAGGACAGAGAGGAGCAGGGTTGAAGAATATGACAAAAAGAAATTTCATGATCATTGTGAGAAACTTATGGAGGGTCTCTCTGGCCTACGAGTTCATAAAACGGAACTGGCTCCAACCAGCCCGACAAGACCAGTGTATACTTCTTCCTGTACTGCCTTTTGTGAAGGCATGATTCCAGACCACACTGCTGTGGACTGAAACTCCCCTTCAGTGTGGAGGAGCACTCTTTGGGAGTGGAGAGGTAGCAGCAGGTCAGTTAGCCTGGCTATCTACTGATACGGCCTGTCATCCACCATGGAGCAGGGCTCATTTGGAATGCACAGCCAGAGAAGGGAAGGAAAAGCCCAGGTTTCTTCTGATTGCTCTGCTGGGTGCAGATGTATAATTTAAATATTTATCCACTGGGCAAGGCAACGGTGCTCTGGCCCAGTGTTTCCAGCAGAACAGTCCTAGGGTAGGAGCTTAGCCCCTTGCTGTCTGCAGCCTGGTTTGTGTTGATTGTATAACACATAGCACTTTTCTTGAGAAACCCCCACTATGGTTTCAAAACACGTCAGTTTCAATTAAACACTAAGGAAAATCCGCGATCTCTAATTCTGGGCTGCCGTTACTCATTGTGGAGCCGGCTGCTTTGAATTGGAAGGAGTTTGATGGGGACTTAACCAAATCACATGTAATCACAGATATTTTTCATTGTACCTGGAGTGACAAAATTGCCAAATGATGTACAGTGTGGCTTTTAAAAGAAATTACTCCAGCAGCTATGTGCCACCAACATTTGAAATGTGGGGCGGAGGAACCGGACATGGATCAAATGGAGTTCCTGGCCCATTGCTAAGTGTTTGCAAGGAGTGTGTATCTCAAAACCTAGAGGAGAGGATATGAGTCTTTTCATTACGAAGATATGATAATTGTTTAGAGGAGAAAGATATATTTAATTTGACTTCACATTACATGTTTCATATATGCATTGAACTTCACAGACCTCTCCTTTTGTCTATATTGTTTCTGTTTGCTAGTTAAAGTAAACTTAATTTAAAGTTTAAAAAACATTTAAAGAGTAGAAGAACAAACACACAGGCCTTGTTCTGCTTTGGTAGATAATAATTAGTTGGGATAGGACCTAATTGTCTTAGTATTGTGTTTAAAATTCAAAAAGAGCAAGGCACTAAGTCCTTTCTTATTCATATATATATATATATATATATATATATATATATATATATATATGTAGTATATGTGTGTATACACACATAATTTTCAACTTGGTTTTGCTCATGTTTGGAAGTGGTCTTTATAATTGTATGCTCATCAGTGTTTGTGCCTCATTAATGGAGAAAGGGATACTTTATATGACACTTCTAAACAGTGAAAAAGCCAGATGAATTTCAGGATTTAGAATATGAAAACAAGCAGATCTAGTCCTGTCAGGAGTTCGTCTGCCTGGCCATCTGAGGCCCTCTGCACTGAGTCAGGCGGAGTGAGAGCACCTGCAAGCGCCTTGACTGCCTTACTTCCTGTCTTCCAGCTCAGAACATCATGGGCTGTGTCCATGTGTCCAGATGTCTCAGAGAGTCATTGCTGTATGAGGAAGACCAGTAACATTCAACGCAGTCCTTCAGACTGTGAATCTAACTGGGGTCTGTTGAGGGAAGCAAGGGACTCTGTATACTGATGGCCATTCTGGGGTCTGCACAATCCGACTCCAGGCTGCCCTCAAAAGCTCTGTGGAGTTTGATGCAGGACTCAATTCCTAGGGTGTTCCAATTGGGATTCCACCAAGCCTTAGAGTTGACTCTACTGCTGAAAGAGGTGTCACTTGAAAAACTTTCCACAAACTAACACTGTGAATGGAGAGGACGGGAAAGGAGAGAATCAGAGGCCCTGGGGCCTAAGGTCTCCTCTGAAGCAGCGTGCTTTCCTACTGAAGGCAGCTTGGTGCAAAAGTCATCATGACTGCCATGGGAAAGGTCTAGAATTAGGGGTGTCCAACCTTCTCATAATTGCAACATTGTTTGGTTGCCTAGCAAGTTTCATACTCGAAACTGTACAATCTAGTTAAAAGCCCGTAAACGTGTGATTTTGTGTGGGACTACATTCAGAACTATACTTGGGTACACAATGTCTGTGGGCCATGAATTGGACACACCTGGTGATCACAGATAGCACCCTAAGAGAGCCATTGCACCTCCCACCCCGTAGTAACTGCAGGACTAGAGATCTGAACTCAGGGCCTCATGCTTGCTTGGGAAGTGCTTCACCGAGTGAGCCATTCCCCTAGACCTGCAGATGCTTCTTTTGGAAAACAGTGGTAAATATATTTTGGGCTTTCCCTTTGGCTCAATTCATCTCCAGAGCTTATTACCTCCCACGTTACAAGATGGCACCTTGGCATTTACAGAACAAACGATGTCTGGGTCCTACAAGAGCAAACTCTCTTCTGACTGGTCTCCCCTTTCTGGTCACCAGGTGGACAGCCTCACAGGCCAGAGCATAAAGGGTTCAGAAAGCTGAGCTAATAGCAGCTCACCTCTGGTTTCAAAGGCAATGTTTTGGCACTGAGGTAGGCTTGGAAGTGAGTCTACCTCTGAGTACCCCACCCCCACACATATTGCAGGCACGTGAGAGCTGGCTGTAGTTTGTGGGTTCTCTTTGGGACCGACAGCAGTCACCGCACACAAGCTAGAATTGCATGTTGTTTATGGAACCACACTGCTTGATCGAGTTCATGCTTTGGAAGGGAACAGGGAAGTTTTGTGTTCTTTAGCACAGCAGAAGTCATAGCCAATCATGGGGCTCTCTGCTTTGAGGGCTGATTCCTGCTTCCCATCCTGGTGGCTCCCAGCCATGGCCTCTGGGTGCCACACAAGTGGCAGTTTCACTGTGCTTTGGAAACAGAAGGCTTTCCTCTTTCCCGGCCTGCTCTCTTAACAAAATAATTCCCCCTTTTATAAAAAAAAGCCCAATTCCCAATAGATAAATAGTAATTGCACTTACAATTGCATGCAAGTAATAAATACTGAATTGGCTCTCAGTGCAAGAACCTCGGGAAGCTTTGCCTTTTACCAACAAACTGATGAGCATGCTCCCCGGGGCTGTCTTCTTCTTCTTCTTTTTTTTTTTTTAAGTAATATTTAACATCACTAGGAGCTATTTGTTGTTTAAAGGAACTGATTAGCACAGTTGTCCAACACAGTATGTGCCTTCCTTGAGTTGCAGCTTTGCCCAGCCTTGTCCTGTCTCTGCCTTCATCTCCGAAACTTTCCCAGCCTCACCTATTAACCAAATGCTGTTACCGGCACGCGGGAGGTGACCGACCAGATGCTCTCATTTTTAAAAGATCTGCTGGTGCCCCAGCGATTCCCATCAGGAGACTGAATGGCCCCAGGTTACTCGCTGAGGGCCTCACGGTAGGAGAAGGTATGTTTCTCTTGATATGTTGGTCCTGGGAAGGTGAAGGAGACTGGTCCAGACAGAGATGTCCCTTCCAGCATGTTACAGATGGGTACAGGGATGCTGACATATGACATCTCTGATGCCCTTCACTATAACTGAAGCCACTAATTATGCCACCGAAGCTCCCCCAAACCACAGTGACCAGGGGATGAGTACGGTTTCTGGGGACCAGGGTATTAGGAATAATGGCTCTCCCTAACAAGCCAGCTGTGATTTCTGAGAAGGGAGGACTCTGGAAATCTCTTCATCTAGTGATCAAATGGCCAGAGGGATGAATGAATGTCACAGCTGTTTAGAATCCCACTCTCCCCTTTATAGGAACATCTGTTTAATGTGAAATGAAGGATCTGGATACGAGGGGGCTCAGGTTGTACCACAGTAAACAATACCGTCGATTCAACCATGCAGCCTCCACCTGCCAGGCCCCTTCTCTGCAGCCCAGAACCACTTGCTTAATCACCTGCAGAGTCGGTCTAATATTTTGCTTTCTAGAGAGACCGGAGAGCCACCTGCCATGCTTCGGGCATCTCCTCCACAACAAAGTACTCGAGGGTGCAGTGTGGGAGCTTGCTCCTCTGTGCCAAGGTGTGGACTCGGGGATGAGCCAGGCAGCACAGGATCCAAGCAGAAATTATTATTGATTTAATCACATAATCAGCAGCAAGCACTTCAGGCTAAGATAGCAAATCCATAAAGAGCCTCCCACACAGCCACCCTCACAGTCACCAGCAAGCTGCGGTGCACACTAACAAACAGGTGGAGAGCGGGGGTCACCTTCAGTCGGAGACAAAATATTGACATTCCCCAAGCTGAAATATGTTTTGAGTTAAGTGTTATCAGTCAGCGATAGGAGCGGCCCGTCTGTTAAACATAACCGCATTGGCAGGAGGATTACAGAATGCTTTCTTGCCATAATCTAGAAGCATCTTTCAGACAAAACTCTGCTTGAAATCAATTGTGCGCAAGAAGCCGCTTGCTGCGGCCACTCAGCATGGACAAAAGGAAAGGACCTCTCTCTGTGATCTCTCACCAGAACCGCCTCACCTAATGAGAGCATGGCTTTAATTTCTTTTCACATCAAACATAGGATCAATGCTCTGGACTTGACGGTGTCTGGAAGCGGCCATGCAGGCCCATCCCAATGGCAGCTAAGCCTGGAATGGCTGCGCTGAGGATGTTCTGGCTCCAGGTTCTGGCTCTTTGGACCATCTGATCATGGCAGGCACCGACAGAGTGGCTCGCAGCCCACGAGCTTCCATGGCAGGCCCGGATCAGCTGGGATACAGCCTTGTTGGGTGAGGAGGCTGGCAGAAGCCACTGTCTCTCCTCACCCTAGACAAAAACACATTAATAACCTTCGAAATTCAACCACCTCTCAACAGCTGTTGGGTCCAGATGGGGGCTGAGGGATAACCTTAATTAAAAAGTTTAGGTTGCCTCTGAATTCCTGATTATCAAATGACAGTGTCTTTGGGGGATCATTTCTTCAGGGAGAAGCAGGGAGCGCAAGAGCTACAGGCCTTGCCATGTTCCTGTACCTTGGTGCAGTCGAGGCTCCATCCTTGGCTGCTAAGGAGTTCTAGTCCATGCGATTTCTCCTTTTTTTTTTTTTTTCTGGTGAAGCAGATTGCTGGCTTTTTTAGGCAGCTTAGTAAGAGGGGACAGGTGACCCAGGGTATATATGCCCACATCTGCCCTCTGTCTGCCACACATGTGGCCACAACGCCTTACTACCATCTTGACCCACTTATAAGTGCTGGGGTAGTGTGGTGAGGAGAGGTCATCCTACCCTACTTACCACATGGCAGGCCTCATGCTTGGGATGCAAGGGCTCTGCCACCGAGGTATATTTCAACCCCTGACGTGACACTTTTCGGCTCCTGGGCCTGTGTCTCTCTAGATGGAGACATGAGAATCTGGGGTCAGGGTCATTTGAGACTGCATAGTCATAGGTTCCCCCTCCCCCCCCCCCCCCCCCCCCCCCCCCCCCCCCCCCGCCGAGTCCCCAGACTACAGATTTTATACCTCATAGCTCATCAGCCTATTGTTTCCACATGTTGATTTTAAAGGTCTCGCCTGTTCTTCCGAAAACGTAAGAGTGTAGTTAATATCTAGTGAGATGAGATGGATGACGCAGGCAGAATTAGATGTGCTCGGTGAAATGCCCGATTCTCAATGGGCTCCAATTGCCAGTGGCCCCAGCTCCCTGACCAGGCTCAAAACATAAGCACTGTGCTCTCTTGCAGCGAAGGCTGGTCCATCTATCAGTGTGTTCATCTTCTTCCCTCTCAGTCCTCATTGAAATGGCACTTGTGTGACCTTGGGGTGAAAAGTCCATCTAGACAGGAGGAAGGCCATCTTGTTCCTGCTGGCTCTTGCTCTCAGTAGCTGCTCTTGTCCTACCCTGTACTGAGGGCAGGGGTGTTTTGATCACCAGACACCTGCAGTGTGTATGGAGCATATGGGGGAGAACCAGATGGACAATGAGAGCCAGAACCCACCACTTCCTCACCCACTGGACCTTGGGGATGAGGATGAATGTTAAGCATCCCTTCAGAGGAAGCTCAGAAGCCTAGGGACCCCAGTGCTCTCAAGGGCAGCTTGCGCAGGCCTTGGCTTCTAGGACTTTCGAGTTTATTTTGTTTCTTTTTAATTTTACTTTCCATGGTTAGACTGCTTTGATTAAGCAGTCCAAGGATGCCCTGGTCAGAGGCTAATGTCTTTGGTCTGGGGTGCGCTGCAGGTACAACAGAGAGCTCCCAGCGCCACATCTCTCTACCATCTCTCTTCCTAAGCTACCTAAAAGACAGCAATCTGATTCACTAGAAAAAAAAGCAGTGATGACATAGGCCAGAAACTTCTTCTGAGTTCATTATGTGCTAAGTGATTACACTCATGAAGTCTACATTTTTCTGAAAGTCTGAGAAAACACTGCCGCTCACAGAGGTGACCTGAGCAAACGCCAGGACTGTCCTTAGAAAATCCTGGCATCACTGTCCCTTGACCTGTGACATAGGGACACTTGTCTGTTCTCCCATTGGAACTGTTCCACTCATTTAGGGTGGGGAGTGAGAAGAGCTGGGCACCTCGGTGGCTTTATTCTTGGAACCACACTCCCCAACCCACAGGTAGTGTGGCCAGAAACTCTCTTAGGAAGTCTGTTTGCAGTAAAGCCCTTAACTGGCTCAGTGGCCAGCTCTGTCTTGCCCAAATGAGCAGGGCTGCCTAGGGATACTCAAAGCCAGCAGGGCCGCAAGGTGGACATGTTCAGTGTCATGCCAGCTCGCCTTGGCCCACAGACTGAGGTCTGTGGATCCCTGTTTCTGCTGCTGTCCCTTCCGTGATCTCGTGTTGTGACTGACGGTTGGCCTGTGCCGATGTCCTGATGGCTCCACAGTCTTTATTCCATCTTTTCCTACTCTGTTACTTGAGCAGGAGGGTTTACAGCCCTCTGTCTGTCTGTCTTCTGTTTCTCCCCTTTTTGTGTGTATGTATGCACGTTCATGTGTGTGGGTGCACATGTATATGCAGATGTGCATGCACCTGTGTGTGGTGGCGATCAGATGATAATATTGGCTATTTTTCCTCAAGGTAGACTCACTTGGTTTTGTTTTTGCTTTTTAGACAATGTTTCTCACTGGCCTGGAATCAGCAAATAGGTTAGAGTGTCTGGCTAGCAAACCCCAGGGATCTTGCTGTCTTTGCCTCCCCCAGTGTGGGACTGCAAGCATGTGCTACCGTGCCCAGTGTTCATAGCTATGGCTAGGGCACAGTTTTTTCTGGCCCACCTGAGCCTTCAGCATCTCTGTTTGCAGTTCCCTTGATTTATCTCCACACCCCTGGGTTGGTGTAGCATGAGCATGCGCATGTTGTAAAACTGAGTTTCACTCATCTTTGGGTTTCCTCCTCTGCATCTTACTGTTCCCAGCAAGCGAAGGTCAATCAAGAGGCTTCGTCGTTATTTACTGACTATGGAACAAAAAGGGTTAGCAAAACATGGAATGGGGGTCTGAGAGTCTTCCTCTGTGCTTGTTTAATGCCTGTAAACCTTTCTCTGGCCAGCTATACGAATTAGCTCTTAAGGGTCTGTTCCTGTCCCACTAGAACCTGGAGTAGAGATGGTTTTGTCCAGTATCTGAGAGACCCTGCCACATTTTTCAAAGTTTGAGGGAACCCCAGTCAGACAATGGTTTATAAAACTGCAGAAACTTCAGCTTTAGAAACTGTTCGTGGACTGAAACATTCTGATAATGTGTTCTAAAGTTACAGAGTCAAATACCATGAGACCCTGGACACTGTTTTGCCTGCTACGTTGTCTGCAGCACGCCTATTTTTTCAAGTGGCTCAGAGAGAGTTTGCATTGCCTATTTGCTGGGGTCAGCATGAAGAGGTTCATTTGAAGTCCCAGTAGCCACTGGCCATAGACAGGATAGGTGCCAATGTACAAAGGAAGTAGGAAGAAGACACCTGGTGCCCAAGAGGAAGACACGACACTTCATTTAACCTAGGAGGGAAAACGAAGAGAAGAAATCATGATTTTCAGTTCTGGGTTTACAAGAACATCTGTCCAGGTGTGTGGGCAGGTGCAGATGAATGCTGGGAGGTTTTCACTACTTAAAATTTATTTTCGGGAAAGATGGATTTCCATCCATGAACCAAGTCCTCTTATGGAGCAAGAATGGGTAGACGGCTTAGAAACTATTTTGTTTCCAGAGGAATTATTTTTATTCATGCATCACACAATGCTACATGTGCTCAGTGGTGCTGTAGAGACTCGACTACACTGTCACGAGATGCTGTCAAACCACCGTCCTCACCCAAAGTAAAATAAAAACAACATGAACTTTCTGCAGCTTCCCTACTCCTGCCAGTTGGTTGGTCGCTTTCAGTTCACCACAGCCCCTGGGATGGAGAAGGGAAACATTGATATGAAAATGTTACTCTTTGTGTTGAAAGTTTTATTTGAAACAAAATCCTGTTAATAGCATCTTCCAGCCAGTTCAATACTCTCTGTACCAGGGAAACAGAAAGACTCCATTCATTAGGAATAAATTATTAACTTAAATCTTCAAAGGAAAGGTTTTAAAAAAAAATGCTCACCAAATTCACAGAGAGGCTCAGCGGCACAGAGCCCCGTGCTCTTGTTTGTGTGCTATTACAGCTATTATAACTAATTGATGCACTAGCAGTTAATTAGCAGCCTGGAGTCCCCAAAATGTTTTTCAGGACAATTATGCTGTGCTGCTTTCAAAAGACTCAACGTCTGAGAGCCGCATTTGGCTACCTCCACTTTGTGGTCCTGTTGACACCCAACACACTCCTCATGGCTTCCACGGAGGAGAAGGTAAACACGAAGCATCCAATCACATTGGGCTTCTTGCATTTTCTGCTTCTCCATTTTCTTTGCCCAGATGCAAATGGATGGATGCGTGGTTTCTGCTTACTTAATGGTGGAGAAAAGATGGGAAGAACGGGCAGACAGAAGAGGCCAGAAACCCACACTGAGCTGAGTGTGGGTGTGGTTCAGAGCCTTTGGTGGCTGGCAGTGTGTTTACCCAAGGCTAGACCCTGGAGCCATGAACCCCAACAGCATGTCTCAACTAGAGCAGGGAGGTCTTCTGTGTCTTCTTTGCAGGGGTGGTTCTGTTTTCCAGACTGAGAGGATATAGTTAGTGTTGTAGTTGTGTTTTCCTAGATTTCCACTTAATCTAGTCTCTGCTTTGGTTTCCGGGTTTGAGTTTGTAGGCAATCACAAGCTAACCACTCATTCCTCTCTTGGGGTAGGAAGGGCAGATGAGAACTTCAGGCTAGTGATGAATACGCTCTCTTCTCTTCTTGGACCATTTCTCAGAAGTGTTAAAATACCGCTTACAAGGGTACCATTGGCTTGAAGATCAGATCCTGCTAGTAGCATTACAACCAGTTCCATTTAATGCTTGGTTTTGGCTTTTGTGAGTGCCTCCTGGCTGGAGTAGAGGTACACACCAGATCCATGTCTCAGAAATGTGTGGGATGTAGTAGGAGTCACAGCTCAAGGTCTCTCTCTCTCTCTCTCTCTCTCTCTCTCTCTCTCTCACACACACACACACACACACACACACACACACACACACACACACACAGAGGCATGCACGTAGGCACGCACACAGGCACACACTGTTTACAGTCCTTTGGCGACCTGGTGATACTTTTCCTGGACATCAGGGTGACTGCCACAGATCTCGCTTTCTTGGGAAGCTATAAGGCTTGGTGTGTCCAGGGCCCTGTGCATCATACAGAGCATCTTTCTTTTGTGAATGCTGATTCATCTACTTATCACAACTGCTTGGTCCCCTATCTTGGTGGCTGAGAGTGGCACCGCTATGAACATGTACCACAGGTATGTTGTACATGCTGATTTTTTTTCGTTTCGATGTATACCCAGGTGAGGGCTGCTAGGTCATCTGGTAGCTGAGGAATCCCCTCCAGAGTAGATATATTGATTTACATCCCCAAACAGCACACAAAAAATCCCCTTATTCCCTCTCTTTGCTAGCAGTGGTTGCCACACTTCTTGTGGATAGCAGCTGTTTTGTTGGGTTGTATGGTGAGGCCTCAGTGAGATTGTTATTTACATCCCCCCCCCCCCCCCGACAGTGTGAGATACTGAGCCCTTTCTCATACACTCACTGGTCATTCATGTGCCTTCTTTTTAGCGCTGCCAATTCATGGCCTTGCCCATCTTGAGAAGTGGATCATTTACATCCTTGATATCCAGCGGTTTGGGTTTCTTAAACACTTTAGATATTAACCCTGTATCAGATGTCTGGCTGGCAAACATTCTCTTCCACCTTGTAGGTTGTCTCTTCACCTAGTTGCTTAGTACCTCTGCTGTGCAGAAGACCTCTGCTTTGATGCAATGCTGTTTCTGTGTTGCTGTTATTATTGTTATTATTATTATTATTATTATTATGCTTTTTCTGTAAATTAAAACCATACCCATAACTTTATCAGTATCAGAGAATGTGCCTCTATAATATCCTCTAATAATTTCTTCTGTTTAAGTATTTACTTCATTTTGAATTAATGTATATTATTCTATACATGAATTTCAAGTTTTCCTGATATTATTTATGAAATAGACTCTCCTTTCTCCACTGTGGGTTGTTGGTATCTTAGTCAAAGGTAAATTGACTGTAAGTTCATAGCTTTATTTGGTGGCTTTCTTTTGTGCCCAGTTAATCTATGCATCTATTTTAATGTCTATATGCCTGTGCCATACTGTTTTTATTACTGCCACTTTGGAGTATATTCTGAAATTAGTCCAGGTGGCACCTGCAATTTTTCCTTTTCTTTTTTTTTCAAGACTGCCTTGGCAATTCAAGATCTTTTGTGGTTCCTTAGGAATTCTAGTGTCTTCAGAAAAAGTTCACTTGAAATTTTGTTCCTTGTTGCATCGAGTCTACAGTTCATTTATGGCATACACCTATTTGAGTGCTAGTAAATCTTCCAGTTCATGACTTTGTGATATCTTTCATTTATGTATGTCATCTACCATCTCTTTCAGCCTGTTTTACACTTTTTCTTCTATGAATTTGCCTCTTACTTCTTGGGTTACATTTATTTCTAAGTATTTGGTTTTGCTTTGGATGGAGCTGAAACTGTCTTCTTAAATTTTTTTTTTTTGATCATTCCTTGTTAATGCATTGAAATTCTGCTGCTTTTTGTGTGTTGATTTTTGTATACTATAAACCTTACTGGACTGTTAAATTTAAGAGGGTCATTTTATGTTTGTTTTGAATCTTGATACTATTTATCCATGTACAGGAAAGAAACAGTTGTGACAAAATGCATGGGCCTGGGAGATGTTATGCTGAAAGAGACAGTGGAGAGGCTATCTGATTTTTGTAATAAATTCAACTCTGAGACAGAGATTTGTGGTGTCATGTGTAGTACAGATGCTATATTGAAGAGATGTCCATCAGAGGCATGAGCAGTGTCTGAGACCGGAACAGCATGCTAGTGAGGTAACTGTGCTTTGTCAGATACCAAAAGTTGAGAAGAGAGGAAATTTCCAACATTTTCATCCTGGAAAAGTGATAAGCAAGCTGTAGCGGGTGGATGTGTTAATCAACAAAATTTAGTCTTTGCAAAATGAATCTTGTTATAAACGTCATTTTGAGCTCACAAATATAAGCAGAGCCAATTACCCCTACCTGCTTCAACCTGGTGGTCAGGAGCAGAAGCCATAGTGAAGTAAGGAAACAAGGGCGAAAGAGCTCCAATACTATGACCATCCTAAACCTTTATTTTTCTCATTGCACACCCTATTGTATCACATATGCATACATGTGATTTTTGTCAATATTCCTTATCAAAGCGTGGAGGAAAGGCAGCACATCTGGTCAACGAGGCACATTCGTGTGCCGGAAGTGACGTCATCACTCTTTTTCCTCTGCTCCCACTTCCTGGCATCCAGAACTTCTGACGCAGTGGCTGCTGGTGTAGCCTCACCACGACACCACCACACCATCCACTCGCCTGTCATGTTGGTGTGTTTCAAAGGAGAGTAGCTTTCCTTGGCTATCTTGCTGCTGCTGTACAAAGAGGAGGGTAGCTAGGGACCCGCGATCCTCTTCTCCTTCCTGCTTAAGCCAGATGGGCCCGCGGCATCACCTTTCTCAGAAGAGACTGCTTACCTTGCCTTCTGTAGAAGTTCTACAGTGTTCTTTCTGGGCTTGTGACTCAGCCAAGCAGTTGTGTCTCACATATTGCGTCTTCTGGCCCCAGAGTACACGGCGGCCTATGCTACTATTCGAAGTGTGTCTTAGAGAGTTGGCTCCACCATGACCACATCGTCCTTCCATCTAAGAGGGTTCCTTTTAGACCTTCATGAGCGAACCAGTCACGTGGTCCTTCCACCTACCAGGGTTCCCATTAGACCTTCGTGAGGGAACCAATCCCGGCACAGTGAGGCTGGGCCCTGGGAAGGTGTTTTAACAACAAAAAGAGAGCATATTCTGCTGAAAATGTACCTACCGAGATAATGCAATTTCATCTGTAAGAAGGGCTTTATTCAGAAATCGTCAGTGATATGATACAGCTAATTAAGGCACGCATGGTGTTAGCAGTTTCATTAGAGGGGATAATATTGCACAAGAAAAATAAGAAATCATTATGATGGATGTCCCAACATTACATTACATGTTAATGAAGTGTAAATGATCTAATTATTTTTGAAAGAACACAGATTCGATTAAACTGTCGGAATTAAATTGGAAAGGACAGTCTATTGTACTTTTTATGTACAGACAAGTTAGCGTTAATTAGGCACAATCTACAGGAACAAATGAGGCACGACCCTCGGTGAGCAATCATGGGTCCTTTGCTCAAGGCAGGTTTCATAAAGAGTTATATTAGGGAAAAATTGTAAGTCAATTAGATACAGTGCTGTAACAGTGGGAGGGAGAAAGGGAGAAGGAGAGAACCACGGCTTCCCGCCCCTCGGATTTTGACTAGTTTTAATGATAGTCTCACCTTGTGGTCAGAATCCACATTGGTTTCATAAATCCCAAGTCCCCTGGTCAGACGTGATTGATTTTCATTGTATGCTCTGGAATCTGCTCCAGAGACGACAACTTTGGCTGGTGGGATTCTCCTATTTGCTGGAATCCTGACCAGGATCTCATTATCTGTGGTCCCTGGTACGATGTTATCAGACACTTCTCTTTCTGCAACAGGAAGGACTGGGCTGAGCCACTACCTGGAACCAACCCTTAGCTGCTTCAAGTTGGTGAGATGGAGGTGAGGATAGAAGCCAGCTCTGACACAATAAGGCAACCCACTTAAAGTAATTTAAACACTTCAGCATTTGGGACTTAAGGAGATGGTTCAGTCAATAAAGATTTTTGCCTTGTAAGCATGAACCCAAGTTCAGATGCCCAGCTGATATAAAAGGCCGGTATGGTGGTATGCACCTATAGCCCCAGAGCTGAGGGGTAGAGACGGAGGACCTTGAAAGCTCATTGACCAGCCAAAATTGTGGAGCTTCTGGTTCATAGAGAAAATCTATCTCAAAACATAGGTAGAGAGCAACTGAGGAAGATGTCTATCCTCCACCTCTGATTTTCACATAAACATGTTCACACACGTATGGGCACCCACAAACACATGTGCACACATACTAACATGTACACACATACATGTAACTGACAAATTTTTTTCTGGAACATTTTCCCCCTAGTTTAGCCTCCACATTGCTTCTCATGTTCAGAGAATCCGATCCTCGGTGAGAAGATAACACTTTCTTAGAAGATTAGGCTGCTGGACTCTGGAAGGGCTGGAGTGCTATAGCAGCTGGGACCCGGGAAGTCCACAGAGGGATTCTGAGATGAGCTTATCGTGACTGTGTGGTGGTGGTGGATGGCCTGCTCTGTCACAGGACTAGGAGTCAATCAGATTTCATTTCAAATCTCTACGGGAGGGCCTCTGCTTCCACCATGAAGTGGTGACCCAATAAAACTGCTCTTGTCTAATTAATTAAATTAATTAATTCAACTTCCTTTGACACCCTATGTGCAAAAGAAATGCTTCAAACCTCCAGATAAGTTAGACAATGGTTGTTTATCAATACGTTTATAGATTGAAACATTTATTGTTGAGGTATTTTTAACTCTTCTTGCCCATTAAAATTAACACGTGGTTAGTGCTATATATTCCATAAACATATATATTTCATATAAGGTCAACTACCTACTGTCTCCTCCCCCCTCTGTTCCACAGGAGGGTCCACTGGAGGCAGAGGGGGAAAGGGGCCGTGTGCTTTTGCTGTGTAGGAACAAGAATATTTCCTTTTACAATCAGCTTCAAAACTTTAGGGTAATTATTAATAATTAGAATTTAGAGAAAAGCCCATACCAAGTGAGTTATTGAGTGTAATTTGCAGCTAACAATGGCTTTCTTTAGGAAACCTCAGGCGTCGGAACAAGGAGCCTTACGGCCTTTTTGTTTTAATTTCTGGCAGCAGAAAGGATCAAGACTTAGGAAAACCATACAGAAGGGACCACACGCTTGAGCATTACCAGAAATTAAGAAAGCACACACATCAACAACAACAAAAAGCAATTTGTAAAATGCATGGAATTTGGGTTTAAAATATATTTGGAATCTGCTCAAACGGAACTCTCACAAAAGGTGCCCACAGCAAGCTAGCTTTTTTGTTTTTCTATTTTTTATTTATTTATTTATTTTTGGTATATGCTAACAGTACTCCAGGCTGAAAATATTGAGGAAAAAAGTTTCCATACTTGTGGGGACCTTCTGTTTCTAGAAGCAGCAATGGCTACTGAGCATCAAGGGATGAGCCAAGGAGATTAGTGCTGACAGAGAGTATCTAGTGATGACCATCAGGGAACAGCAAGTGCTGAGCCTGGACATGGGCACTGACCAAGCACATTGGTACTGACCATGTACATGGGTGCTGACCGTGAACATGGGTACTGACCAAGCACATGGATGCTGACCATGGACATGGGAGCGGACCGTGAACATGGGTGCTGACTGTGATCATAGGTGCTGACCAAGCACATGGGTGCTGACCATGGACATGGGAGCTGACCATGGACAGGGGTGCTGATCAAGAACATGGGTGCTGACCAAGCATATGGGTGCTGATCATGGGAATGCGGCTGACCATGTGTGCAAGATGACTCTCCTGAGGTATAAAGGACTCTTCTGGATCAGACTCTGAGTCCTCTTGGCTTTGGTGTCAGGTACGCCTTGTCATCTTGCCCTGGGTCATCCTGGGTAGGTCCTGGCTAGTGCTGTATATAAAAAGAGGAGAATACCCACAAAGCCTACTCCATGGCTCTGCAAGAAAGCCTCTGGGCTCGTCATCACTTCTCCAGTGACTTGGTGATACCAACTGAAGTGGTTGTTGTAGGGTGAAGCCTAACCCACTGCTCTTTGTGTATCTCTGCGGCCAGGGTGACATTGGCAGTGAGACAGAGACTTCACAAAGGAGAAGGTGCCATGATGTGTCATAGCTGTGGATTTAAACTCACAGCAGCCATAGACATTGGGCTGTGAGATGCTGGGAATTTCTGCTAGCAAGCCAGCGTGGCCAGCCAAGGCGGCAGCATTGGAACTGCAGAGGCAGTTCAGTGGTTAAGAACACTTGCTGTTCTTGCAGAGGACCCAAGTTAGGTTTCCAGCAACTAAAGGACAGCTTACAGATACAGATAAGACACAGGTGTAATCGTGTGTAACCCCATTTTTGGAGGTTGAACACCCACTTCTCCTCTATATAGGCAGGAGGTTGCACATACATACATATAGGTCAGGAAAATTATTTGCACATAAAAAAATTCTGGAAAGAGAGAAAGCTTTCCATCAGCCAGGCTCTTAGGTTTGGAGAGAGTTCTACAAGGAGGGTCAAGATGAACATAGCAGGTATAAGGTATGCTGAAATGGAGCCTGGCACATTACTGGAGCCAGGGACATTATTGAGTGCAAGACTTTGGTTAATGCATTTGAAAAGAATATTTCAATGGATATTAGAGGTTTCCTACCAAAGACAAAGACATAGCCAGCAAGGTGGCTCTTAGTGCCACCTAAAATCTTGCTAAGCTCAAGGATAGCAGTGGGACAGAGTTGCTTCCTCCTGGTCAGGAGCCAGGCAGGCCGCAGTCAGGCCAAGTTCAACATGTGTGAAGGCAAAGAGTAGCTAGGACTGAGGGCCTGACACGTGTGTAACATGCATGTATTTTTTGTGCAGTGAATTCGCCTGCACAACCCCATATTTAAACGGTGTCCTGTTTCCCTGGAGCTTCCTGGTGACACTCTTTAGTCACAAACTTCTTCTTGTTCTCTGTAAATTTTACTTAGCAGACAAAATTCACTGCCCAGGAGTATTTCTGAATCATTAGAAATGTTGGAAATCAGCCGGGCGTGGTGGTGCAGGCCTTTAATCCCAGCACTCGGGAGGCAGAGGCAGGCGGATTTCTGAGTTCGAGGCCAGCCTGGTGGACATAGTGAGTTCCAAGACAGTCAGGGATATACAGAGAAACCCTGTCTTGAAAAACAAACAAACAAACAAACAAACAAACAAACAAAGAAATGTTAGAAATCACATCTAAAAATCTCCACCATCTGAGAAGAATAGTGAAAGACAGGAGCCTGTAACAGTTGATGGGGTGTCTTGCCATGACAATCTTTGTTGAACTAGAGAGCATCATTCTGTACTTGTTTTATAAATGTAATTTATTTTGCTTTGAGATTCTGGGAAACAGGCTTTGAAAGCTCTCGAAAATGGCTGCCATGTTTGCCAAAAAATCATGCAGTATAAATGTGTGTGCCAGTATATATAATCTGTGCAGTAAAATGTAAAATATAGTATTTTGCCAGCAGCTAATAATGCATTAACAATCACTCTCTTGTTCCTCTCAGTCAGTTCATAGGATAATCAATTTTAGGTAATATTTATTAAGCTCATATCCTATATATCAAAGAGTCAACTAGGTTTTGCAAATTTCTCACAGTGGAGAAAAATATAATATGCCCATCCACAGTATTCAAGACGGTGGAAGCTGTTTAGCTGAGTTTCAAAGGCAGTGGGGGTTTTGGGGATAAGAAACCTATCGCTGCATTTCTACCTTGGGCTCTGCTTGCTCCATTTACAAGGATCCAGGCCCTTTATTCCAAACAGCACCGAGTTAGGCAGTGCTGCAGCCGAGGGCTCAGAAGAACGTGGCTAATGTCAGTGTTATTAGCACTGGTCACTCAGAGACTAATTGCAGAACACAGTGAGGGGGGCAGACACATTGTGCACTAATGCTACATAACGGAAGATTAGTAATGGCAAAAATGAGGGAAAAATCTGTGGCTGCCAAACATCACAGCCTGGTTGCCAGAGGGCTCCACAGGGGAAGGAGGCTCGCCAGCCCAAGATGGCTTACCAGAGAAGAGAGGGTTGATATCCACAGTTTGCTCCAGCACACGGGCATACTTTGCCCTTCCTTTTAAAATTGATTGTTCAGATTGATCTCAAGCCTTGCCTGTGTGCGACCTGATGAAACTGTGGGCCTCAGGAGCCTTGACTTCACAGGTTTGTCTAAAACCATTAGCTGGCTTGTGTCGCATGGGGAAAGTGGATCTTTCTGACCAAGTTTCAAAGGAACCTGGGAGGTGTCTTCTGGAGCACAGGGTGGTGTCGAGGGACAGAAATGCTAAGTCCTTGTCCCTGAAGTCCAGGAGTTAGAGGAATGGTCCGGGTAGGCTCTCTTCTCCATAGTGGTACCTGGCTGTGTGAGGGAAGCTGCTGGCGAGTGGAGTAGCTCCTCCACAGTGTGTGTGGATTTTTTTCCACCAGGCAAAAACAGCCCAGGACCTGGCAGCTTGAGTGCATGGAGCCAAACTCATCTCTTCTCTTCTAGAGGGTGACTGAAGGGATGATGGTGGACTTTCAAATTTGTTTGGGGCTGATGCAACTGGCTGGTACAAAAAGGGGCAGATACTGCTGGACTAAGGAGCTTACATAACAAAGAATTATGAGTCGTGGTATCCCAGCATCCTCTCCTGACGTCTCCCACTGCAATTGAGAACATGGAGCAGGTCAGGCATGAAGCCAGGTGAGCCTCAGCTCTTCACAGACACATCCAATCCCTCCTGCTGTTTCCTCTTTTCTCTAGTGTGTTCTCAGGCAGGACTCCACAGCCCATCTCTCAGAATTCGGCTCCAGGTTTGCCTTCAATGCCTTTTGTGGGTATCACCTCTGTTTCCTCCGTCTTAGGGTTTTACTGCTGTGAACAGACACCATGACCAAGGCAACTCTTACAAGAACAACATTTAATTAGGACTGGCTTACAGGTTCAGAGGTTTAGTCCATTATCATCAAGGTAGTAACATGGCAGCATCCAATCAGGCATGGTACAAGAGGAACTGAGAGTTATATATCTTTATCTGAAGGCTGCTAGCAGAATACTCCCTTCTAGGCAGCTGGAGCTAGGGTCTTAAATTCCATACCCATAGTGGTCCAACAAGGCCACACCTCCTGATAGTGTCACTCCCTGGGCTAAGCATATACAAACCAGCACATTCCATGCCCTGACCACCATAGGTTCTTCAAATGTGTGAGTCTATGGGGGCCATATCTGTGCATAGCATAATTCAAAAACACATTTACTCCACTTCCAGAGTCCCCATAGTCTATAGTAGTCTCAACAATGTTAAAAGTCCAAATTTCAAGGTCTCTTCTGAGATTCATGCAATTACTTAGCTGTAATCCCCAAAGCAAGACAGGAAACCAGCTGGGCAAACACCAAACTTGGCATCTCCATGTCTGATGTCAAAGTAGTCTTCAAATCTCCAACTCCTTTTTCATCTTTGTTGACTGCAACAAACTTCTTTTCTCCTGGGCTGGTTCTACATTAGCAGCTTTCCTCAGTAGATAGCCCATGGCTTTGGCATCTCCAACATCTGGGGTCTCCAAGGCAACTTCAATGTTACAGCTTCTTGTTCCAATGTGTGCAATCCACACATGATCTTCTGGGTTCCTTCAAAGGGCTGGCATCACTTCTACAGCTCTGCCCTCTGTAGCACTCTAAGCTCAGGTTGATCCACTACACTGCCGCTGTTTTTCTTGGTGATCATCCCTGGTACTGGCATCTCCAATACACCAGAGTGAGTCTTTTGCTGCAACTGGACATCACCGATAGCCTCTCATAGGCTCTCTTCATGGTGCTAAACCACACTCCTTTGCATGACCCCTTCAGTCCTGGGACATCAACTGCAACTGAGGCTGCACCTTCACCAGTGGCCTTCCATGGCTCTGTTCCCTGTAGGAAAAAATCGGTTCTCCTCTTGCTCTTGACTTAGGACATGTAAATACAGAACTCACAAGAGGCCATCAGCCCAGGCAGAGACTTACTAGGTCATTTTGCAGCTCTGTGGCTCCCTGGAACTGAGGTGGGCAAGTGACCCTTGTAGGGTTTCTTTGCCTCTGAAATCAGGTGACAGAATTCCCTGGAAGGTTCTCTCTCCCTTTAACCAGTTCAGCTCTCTCTCAGAACAAGGATATTGCAAAGACTGGATATGGTGTAGACTACTTATTTAGACTCCTCTGTGTGTTATTTTAATCTTTTTACATTAAACAATGTCTGGATAAATAGTCCCAGGTATCATTTCACATATGCAGATATGTGCATATGATAAATTAATTTAGGTGACCTGGCTAAGCCAAAGCATATGGGGATTTATGGCTTTTGAAGGAATCAGCACTCCATGCACCTTAGAATACACAAATTTGCATAATTGGAGGCAATAAAGGAGTTTGTTATTACGGCCCCTGCCCTGTAGGTGCCACCTCTGGAAATACCTGGAGCTAGTGATTCCTTTCCTGAGACTCCTAAAACTCACTGATCGTTCTCACTGACCAGGTCTTGCAATCCCATATGGCCAGTGACAGCAGAAGACACGATGGGAAGTAAACCTCTTCCTACACTGTCATTTTCAGCGAAAGGACCACACTTCTAATATGTACACAGTGACAGCTCATGAGACAGTTAACGTACACAATAGTACATTTTCTTTGTCTTCTTGGCAATGCATCCATGCAGATGCATGCTGAACCCTTTCAGACTTCTCCAGAGCTGCAAATGCAGAAGCCTTTCTGTAGACACGTACATTGTTTTACACTTGGTTATTTTCTGATTAGTGACATGCTGAACACCCATGCAAACTGTTTTCACATGTGTTGATATACATATATGACAAATTTCTACAGATGTCTGCCTAGATCAATAAGATAACGTTGTTACGCATTACCACACTGCTCGACGTAGACTTTAGTTCACCCAAGGAGCTGGCCGGCTTGTTCCACTCATGTCCAACTTTAGGCCACAGTGGAGCCCAGGAGAGCTGGGTCCAGCACAAAATTGTTGTGATGTTTTTGCATGCTACTTTTGAACATTTGTGATGTTTAATTTTTATTTAAATATATTATATGTGTACATGTATTTGGTTTGGGGGGATAGCTTCATACAACCTAAGTTGGCGTCACTTGCTTTTTGTGAAGGAGGATTATCAAAAGCACAATGTAAGTGCTGCTGTGAAGATGGACCTTATCATCTAAGGATGTTTGTGCATATGTGCGGACAAATGCCCTGTTGTCTTAGTTACGCATAGAATGGGAACAACCTACCTTCCTTCAGTTGTGAGAATGTCTAGCTGCAGATTTCCCTGGTCGCCTCATATCTAACCCCTCTTTTTTGGGGCAATTTGGGGTGCTCTTCTTCCTGGGAACAGCAGGGACTTTCTTAGAAGTCATCCTGACTCACACTTAGAAGCATTAGCTGACAGAATGAGTGGAAGGCCCACAGTGTCTTGCACTTCCTCACAGGGAGCTTCGAGAGAGCCAGTCAGAGTCTCCCAAGATGACTTCATGGCTCTCTCAGAGCACCATCCTTCCTCTGGTCTGCTTGGCTAGCTCATATGAAGCAGCAGTAAGCAGCTCTACTTCTAATCCCTGGCGTTCCAACCTTGTCACTTTAACCCAAACCCTTTAATTCTGTAAGGTTTATTCATGTGTGTGTGTGTGTGTGTGTGTGTGTGTGTGTGTGTGTGTGTGTGTGTGTGTGTGTGTGTGTGAGAGAGAGAGAGAGAGAGAGAGAGAGAGAGAGAGAGAGAGAGAGAGAGAGAGATGAACAATACCATACGCATTATGCATACAGGAACTGGAGTTAGAGCTGATTGCGAGCTGTCTGACTTGCGTGCTGGGAATTGAACCCAGGTCACTGGAAGAGAGGAGATTATTCTTCATCAATGAGTCATCACGTCAGCCCTAACACTCTAATGTTCACATTAACCCTGACATTTGTTTCCATTGCATGACGTCCATAGGCTGCAGTATCAGACTGAATGAGAGAAGAAAGCAGGCTGATCATAGCCTTTCCTTTTCTCTGCTTCTTGGTGGACAGCACAGGCCAAGGTGCTCTCTCCACCGTGCCTTTCCCCGCCCCCAGAACAATGGAATGCATTCCCACTGAACTGTGAACCAAGATCCTCCTACAAACTGTGTTTTATCAGACATTTGATCACAACAACATTAAATGCTATTAATATTACCCTGTGACATCATTGTGGCCGCTGGAGTCTTCAGCACACCTCCATGTGATGTGGTGGTCATGTCCAGATGCTGAAGCAGGAGTCACTACCTCACCTACTCTCCTCCATCCTGATCCTCACCACTTTCATCCTGATAAAATGATTGGAGGGAAAAGTGTTAGAATTTGGAGTACGAGAATGTGATGGTGTGTTTATGCTTGGGTCAAGGTGTGGCACTGGTGGGAGGTGTGGCCTTGTTAGAATAGGTGTGTTGCTGTAGGCATGGGCTTTAATACCTCATCCTAGCTGCCCGGAAGGGAGTGCTATGTTGGCAGCCTTAAGATGAAGATGTAGAACTCACATCTCTGCCTGTACCATGCCTGCCTAGATGCTGCCATGTTCCCACCTTGATGATAATGGACTGAACCTCAGAACCTGTAAGGCAGCCCCAAATATATGTTGTCCTTATAAGAGTTGCCATGGTCATGGTATCTCTTCACATTTTTAAATGCGGCTTAGTGGGCCATCCTAGTAGGAATATAGAGGACTTTGCTGCTAAGAGTAATTTGAACTGTGCAGACCTGGCCCAAAAAGCTTCAGAGAAGAAGAATTTCAGTATATGGCATAGAATCTGTTTTGTGGTATCTTAGTGAAGGATATGGCTAGTTTTTGTCCTTGTCAGAAGACTGCCCGAAGCTAAGGTGAAGAGATTTATATTAATTACATTGACAAAGGAAGTCTCAAAAAAAATCTCAGCAGAGACTTTGTTCTCTGGTTAAGTATTATGAAAAGCGTTTTGAACAAGTGTAGCAAGCTTACAAAGGAAACATATAAAATATATGTTTCAAGAATTGAAGTGCCACAAGGAAGCGAAATGGAGCCAAATCCTGTGTTCTAGGAGATAAGAGATTAAGTAAGTGAGAATTTGTGGCAAGATCCTACCCAGCTAAGTTTAGATCTAGGAATGATGGTACACACCTTTAATCTCAGGAATAAAGCCAAGGAGATCTCTGAGTTCAAGGCCAGCCAGAACAGAGCAAGTGAAGGAAAGTTTAAATTCAGGTGTGGTGGCACATACTTTTAATCCCTGGAGACAGGCATACAGATCTCTAAATTCAAAGTCAATATACGGAGCAAGATCCAGGACAGCCACGCTTAGGCAATGAAGGAGTTGGAAAAGAGGAAGCTAGTGATAGTATAACAAGGGGCCATGTTCCAGCCCCTGCAAGCAGCAGAACTTGGCAGCTTCGGCCATATGTCTCTGGCTTCATATTCAAGAGAAGAAGACTATTGATACTTGTTAGCTGAAGCTAAGAAATTAGTGTTGATTAAGAAGAGACCAGCACTACTGAAGTGAAATCTTCTGGCAAGTGTTTTCTGAGAGCACAAAGATTCTATGTTCTAGAGATAGCCAAGGTTGTACCTCCTGAAGCAGCTGTACTTGGTAATGTGTAAGAGTCACCCAGGTGGTACTGGTTTTGAAGGCATGAAGGGGTCATGAAGAACAGTTGATCCTTGGCACTGCTCTGGTCCAGTGGAACAGATTTCTGACCTCTGATTGCCAGAGCCCCCAAGGTGTGCTTGTTGCTTGAACTGTGGGGAACTTTGCATGGCACGAAGTGCAGCAGAAGGGAACAGGACTGCTCGGTCGCTGGGAAGCAGTCATGCTGTATGCACATGCTTCCTTGGGACCCTGGTGTACTCTCTAGTAACGTGGTGCCAGGGATTTTGGTGAAGGGGACAGAGGGTCATGCCAAGACTGAGTATCAGCAAGCAGTATCCTCAGCAGCTTTAGGGAGACTTCAGGAAGTGTTACAGAGGTCATCGTTCCATCTATCTTTCAGGTTGTTGATACAGCAGGTCTAAGCCAGCCTCTTCCTCACCCTCATGAGGCACACTGAAGCAGATACGGATATGGCACTTCCTGGCACTGCATGCTGAGTCTTCGGAACCCGATCCTGGCTTTGATTTCACCCGCTGTCATCTGTTTAGTTGAGATGGTGGATGGGCTGACGAGGCTCTGCAGAGGAGCAGCACTCTCACGACCTGCTGACTGCCGCAGTCCTCGCTGGCCTTTGTGGATGTCACAGTCACTGTTAAAGACAAAGGCTCTATTGCAGGTAGGCTTCTCCTTGGATGAAGAGGAGGAGGGGGTGGCATTTCACTGTGTTCTCTGAAACAAGCCATGGGCCAGCCAGGGTCCAGTTAGTGAGGCATCCCAGGAGGAGAAGGAAACATCTTCACACAGTTTTTTTTTTGCTCCATCTGTGAAATTCAGGAATGAATGAAGGTAGCTGACACAAGAATGTCATCGGGGAACCGCTGACTACACTTTACTTTATGTGCACTTAGAAGTGAACTGCAGCTGATGTCATGTAGAGGAGTGTTGGTTCCCTCATCTCCAGGTTGTCTTAAGGTGATGGCTAATATGGATTGACAAATTGACAGGATCCAGAATAATCTTGGGGACAAATATTCTGGCATGTCTATGAGGGTTTAGTTAGATTAAATTAGTTGAGTAGGAACACCTACCTTAACTATAGATGGCACCATTCTCTGGGCTGGGGATCTGAGCTTCTGAACAAGGAGAGACTTAGCACCAATGTGTATCATTCTTTGCTCCCTCTGCTGTTGCAGTGATAACTGGCTGCCTCTTGTGTCACCTGCCCCATGACTTCACCATGATGAACTGTGTTCCTTTTAACTGTGAGCCTCAGTAAACCCATCCATCCTGAAGTTGTCAGGGATTTTTTTTTTTATCACAGCGGGAGTGAGCACTGCAGCTCCTGCGATGTCCATAAGTCCCAGCATTGGCAGCATGGAACATACAGAAGGGGCCTTTCCTTCTTTGGTATGACAAAAAGGCCATATGGGATAAAGAGTTTCACTAGATACCAGAGGACAGGGGTTAAATGGTCACAGAAGAGACTGGATGCCAGAATCAAGGTTTTCCTGAAGAATCTGCTCTGGGCAACGGACAGGGCAGATGCCTGTTGACTGCCTCTCAGATCCTCATAAAATGGTAGCAGTTGTTTTTACCTTATTACTCATTTATCATGACCCTCTAGCCAACGGCCCTAAGATCTCAGGGGAAGCCAATGGCCCTAAGATCTCTGGGGAAGCCAATGGCCCCAAGATCTCAGGGGAAGCAAATTCTGATACTTCCTCAAGTGTGCTCAGGCGCTGTCAGGATCCCTCGAAGTTTTAGGGAAGTGTTCCAAGGGTGTAAAGTGGTACTGGGAGATTAACGAGTGTTTATGGATGCCATCAGAGTGGTTGGCAGTGCTGCCCTTGTGGTTTAGCCTGTGGAGGCTGTGACTGAGAAGGCCTGTGGGATGGCAGGATTTCTCTGTGACTAACCGTGGAATCAGTAGCTGCTCTATTTGTTAGCATCTGTTTTAGTTAATGTCCTATTGCTGTGAAGAGACACGAAGACCATGGTAACTCTTATAAATAAAATAATGAGTCAGTGGGCAGCAGGAAGAGATTCACACTGCTTCTTGATTGAGCATTTGAAACTCCAAAGCCCACCCGCCAGTGACACACTTCCTACAACAAGGCCACACCTCCCAATACCTGTCAAGAAGTATCACTCCCCAATGACCAAGCACTCAAATGTATGAGCCTGTGGAGGTCTTTCCTATTCAAGCCACCACCACATCCAAAGTTGCTGTGAAGACCAGGACAGCAGCTGAGTTTGGTACAATCGCTGAGATAATGAGTTAGGTCTGCTGTGAGGTATAGGAACCAGAGAAATCCAGAAACCCTCTGAGCCCCATCTCTGCTGGCCTAAATGAACTGAATTAATGCTTTTTTGTTTGTTTGTTTATTTTGTTGTTGTTATTTTGTTTGTTTTTTTGTTTTTTTGAAAGAAGCTGTTGTTTCTGGACCTTGCTAAATTACCAGGAGAAATTAAATTTTATTTGCATGTTGGCTGTTCATTGTAGATTGAGTTTGAGACAGAACAGCCCAGAGGGCCTGGGAATGTGGGCATGTCTCCAGCCTTCCTGTGTGGGTAAGTCTCTGTATCTATTGACAAGATGTGTCTGGGTGAGGACACAGAAATGTGGAGGTGGGTCACACATACGTGGGCACTTGAACATTTCTGGAAAGCTGTTCTCTTGTTTTATCCAATATGTTGCACATTCTGTTTATTTCCCCTTATTAATCCGAACCTGTCTTAAATAGCAACCTTCTGTGTAGCTTGGCTGAGTCAGGTGAAATGCTAGTGCCCTCCTCACCGCTGTGGTTTCTAGATCCCAGTACTATGTGGAACGATGCACAGCAGACCCCTCTTTCTGCTTACACATCTCTAAGGGACATGGAATAAATCTTGTCGCTTTGCCATCTTGCAAGTCCTTTGGTGCTTTGTTCATAGGGCAGTTTGGAGGTTTCCAGTGTGTGAAGGAAGGCTGCACACCTGCAGTCCAGGAGTCCTGGCTTTGGGACTTTTAGGATCTCTGATTTTCATATCTGCTAAACTCGTATCACCAATCCCAACCAAACGTGCAGAATGCTGGACTCCCCAGCTGGAGCTGGGCTGCTGGATGGTGGTAGCTATTGGGCTTGGGCCAGCGTTTTGCAGGAAAGAGGCTTCTAGGAAAAGGGAAGCTACTCTGAGTTTCCTCAAACCATTTCGCTTCAATTCGCAACTCATGTGCCTTCTCTGGTACCCAAATGACCCTCAACACAGATGTAAATTGTAAAGGCAAGAGACTCCATGTAGGCACCTTCATCAGCAAGATATTTGACAGCATTGAGGGGGTCTGTCTTTGATAATTTATATGGCTTTATGTGGTGCTCAGAATGGTTCTTGGATACACAGGTTAGCCAACACCCCTTAAAAGTTGTTCTCATTCTTCAGAATTCTATACATGTATACAACACAAATGTCTTTCCAGTCTGCATTGCCTTCCTATACCTTGTCCCTATCTCCCTTGCAACTTCATGTCTTTTAAAAAAATATTTCACTATGTCCAGTTAGAGATGCCCATATGTACACACATGTGGGGTCATCCATTAGAATCCTTCAAACTCCTCCAAAAGGATTCTGCCTTTGCCAGCAACTATTGACTGGGAATACCTTCTCCTTAGGGATGGGGCCTGGAGATCATTTCCCCCTATCTGTCTTGGAGTATTTTAGGTCCTGTGCAGGTAATCATAGCAGCTGTGAGTCTATAAATGTGACAGCCACACCATTGCCAGAAGTCCCCAGCACTCCTTCCCAACCTCTGTGTCTTACATGATCTCCTACATACACGTGAATAAACATTAGGTTGTACTTCACCCACTCTTTTAGGATTATTGGTTTAAAAGGTTATAACAATGAGAAGAAAATAAAATAATATGTGAGGGTCTGAGTGCCTAGTTGGCTTCTGTGAGGATCTGAGTGCCTACTTGGCACAACAGCTCTTGAACTGTAGGACTCTTCCTGTTGAATCCTTCCTCCTGCAGATGGAAGCTTCTCCAACCTAGGTTGAAAGCAACATAGATGTATGGATATAAACATATGTATTTAGAAAGCTCATCAACAGTATGTATATTTAGTGAAACAACAGTAGAAGTTCTACCTAAGGGCTCATGATCCCTCTAGCCATGGGCCTTTGAGCAGAGTTATAGTGTTAGGCATGGTATTTCATACTATGAAGAAGGCCTCACATCCAATGAAAACTTAGTTTTCCTGTAACAAATATACCACTATTACACTAGTGAGCACATCTTGCCTGGCAGGTCAGTCTTACAGCATTGAGTAAGACCACTGTGGTGTCTTTCCCCCTTGCAGCCTGCATGGTATTGTCCAGTGCCATGAAAGCCAGCCATCAGGTAGAAAAACACTTCCTAGCTAGTTTAGGACTTTTTTATGTCCTGTAGCAAAAGTGTGATGTCTTCAGCAATGTATTTTTGGCATGTAGTTATGGAGGGTAACCAAGGATGATGGGAATAGCCTGGACTACTTTGGAGCCCTCTGGCTTCACCCTGGCTAATCACTCATACAGTAGGTTGTGGTTTTCATGAACTATGATTTGTCCTCTGGGAGCAGCATTGGATGCTCATGCAGGGTGATTCCATTCAAACCCTTTTCATCTTTCTAAGCTGTACCCTGAAATTAGGCTAATAACCAGTGTGTTCTATGAATTGTGCAGTGCATCACACTATGTTGTGAGATAGTTGGCTTCCACATGGCTCTTTATGTACCCTTCCTTTGTGTTAATCCTGTCTCTACCTCTTTATATTCCTGAACTCTAGAGCCTCTCTTCCTGCTTCATCCTTCACACCCCCAGTATTCCATCTCTTTAATTTCTCTTTACATATAATCTACCATTCCTCCTTAATGTTCTTTTCCCAAGATGTCCCTTTCTCATTTCCTGGCTTCTACCTGGGCTCCACATGGAGCACAGAAAACAAGTTTTGAAGCTAGGATCCACATAGAAGAGAAACAACAGGCTGTTTGTACTTTGGGGGCTGAGTCAGGTCACTCAGTGTGGTTTTTTTCAGTCTCATCAGTTCCATTCATTTACCTGTGAATTTTATGGTTGTGTTTTCCTTATTTCTTAGTAATATTCTACTGTGCAATTCCACACCTTTCCTACTCACCCACAGGTTGATGTTCACCTAGCTTCCATTTTCTGTCCAGTATGAATACAGCAGCCATAGACATGGTTGTGCGGTATCTCTATGATGGAGTATAGCCCTAGAAGAGCTGTATAGCTGGGTTATGTGCAGCTCTGTTGAGAGCTTTTGGAGATGCTTACACATCGATTTCCAGGGTGGTTTACACTCCACCAACAGTGTACACTTCTTCTTTATGGAGGAAGAATACTATAACCCACAAAAGTCAACCAAAACACAGTCAAAGAAGCACCTTGTTTGCCTTTCTATCCTAAGCATGGAAGGCAGGATACAGGGAAGGACTCAAAGAGGGACTTATGTCTGCGAGGACACTAGAATTAGATCTCAGAGCTCTGGGGCTTATCTCTGAGTGACAAGGAAAAGATCTGATGTGATTACAGAGGCACATCATGAAACCAGTTGAGAAGTTAGTATGAAGACCCCAGTTTCTAAAGTTGTAAAGAACCAACTGAAGAGCTGTAGATAGATGATAGATAGATAGATAAATAGATGATAGATAGATAGATAGATAGATAGATAGATAGATAGATAGAAAGAAGATGATAAATTACAGGTAGGTTGATGGGTATCTAGATGATGGACAGATGGAAGGCAAACAATGGAAGAGATAAGAATAAAGGCGGATAATAGCTGGATCTAGAGATGACTCCAGGAGGAGGAAGCTCTGAGAAGGAAGCCTAGGCTTGTCCTATTTCCTTCCCCTCACCATTGGCTGAGAACATTCCATGGTGGATGTCAGCAGGTGGAATCCTCAGCAGACTGTAGAGTGGAGCCTGGAGGAGCACACACCCAGGTGGCAGATGGGTAGGACAGAGAGCCCTCAAGACTGGACACAGATTCTATGTACTGGAGTTGCCTTGCTGTGTCGTGGGCGAAGGCCCTGAGGTGCCACTCATGTGAGGGTCCCAGTTCAATCCTAGAATCACAGTGGGACAGTGGGACTGGGGCTGAGGGTCAGTGTTTCGTGGAGACAGAGTGTCTTTGTTGAGGAATGACAGGTTCTAGAGGTGGAGCGTGGTCCTGGCTGCACAGACTTGTACAAGAACCTAAAACACCGCACATTTAGAAATCATCAAAGTGGGAGAAATCCACAGTGTGTGTATTTTACCACAACTTTAGAAAAGACAAAAACAAACAAAAACAAACGCCGTACTAAGGGCCTCTGTCCTAACAGTGACCAAGCCACTGAAGCCTTTACCACCACTAGTCAGCCCCATGTTTGGGAGAGTTGGGAGAGGGTCTTACGTTTGTGTCCACATAGTGTGTAGGATCATTCCCTGTCGCCTTTCACTGAAGCATGCAAGCTCTATTGCTTTGATGTGGCCAGATTGCTGAGGCTGGTCTTGGACAGGGTGTATGTATGCCAGGCAGGCCGAAGACAATGATCTTCAGTAGGCATTTTACCAGGTGGGCAACTTCTGGATAGCTTGGTACGAGTGTATGGGGAAGTCAAATTGTTTGACTACATTTACGGGACAGTTAGGGAACTCAGAAGAGAGAAACCTACAACTAGTGACAGACCCACTTGAGCACTGGTAGGCCAGCCTCTCAAGTCGAGTTCTTTGTGGCTTCTAACGGCCTCAGCAGCCCCCATCTTTCCTGCCAGGAGGCGGTACCTGTCCTTGATGGACACAGCACCTGTCGGAGGCTGTTGGTTGTGGTTTTGGCAGCAAATTCTTAAAGATTTTAACCCAAGGGAGCAATAGAGAGCTCTTTTTTTCCCCCTGCTGATTTCCAGGGAACCCAGTGTATTGTGTATGTGTCCTAGTCTGGCTAGCTTCTTTGTACAAGGGTTGCCTGTGTGGTACTGACCCCTGGCAGCTGTGGTGGCCACAGGCTATGTGAAAGGGCAGTGCCCAGAGGCCTTATGTGGTTCACTTGGGAACCTTTGCACTTTCTGTGGCTGGGAAATGACTGCAACATCCATCTTGGGCTAAGTAGACACGGTTCTTGAGCCTGGCAAAGCTCTAGGGACATAATTAGTCTGCAGGGAGGAGGCAGATAGTGACGTGGATGGAAGGTGAGATAGGAGCTGATGGGTGCCTCCTATCTACCCCAACCTCGATGGCCATCAGATGCTATGAAGGTCACTAGAGGCCAGTTTCCTACACCCGAGTCTGAATCCCCCACTGGCATGTGCATCATTGGGGATAATGAAGACTGGTGATTTGTAAAGTATTTGGGGGAACACTATCACTATTCTAAAGCTAATAATAAAGTTTTTAAAAAGTAAAAAATAAAAAACACTGGTGTAAACGTTCAAGCCAGAGATGTGTCCCCATCGATGTGTCCATATCTTTCTTTGGTTTGCCCAGATTCACCCAGGGAAGGTACCAGATATACAGACTTCACCACCAGTTAGCAGCAAGAACTGTAGAGGTCTGATAATCTCTGGTCCTAAAAATGGTAAAATTCACTTTTTTGATAAATTATAAAATGTTGAAAAGTAGATTACTACCTAATGTCAGGCATAGTGGTAAAGGAAAAAAATTATTATAGGTAGGACCAATCTCCCTCCTCCTTTCTTCCTTCCTCTTCTTCCTTCTTTCTTGCCTTCCTTCCTTTTTCTCTCCCTCCCCTTCATTTTTCCTACTCTCTTTCTTTCTTTCTTTCTTTCTTTCTTTCTTTCTTTCTTTCTTTCTTTCTTTCTTTCTTTCTTTCTTTCTTTCTTTCTCTCTCTCTCTCTCTCTTTCTTTCTCCTTCCTTCCTTCCTTCCTTCCTTTCTTTCTTTCTTCCTTCCTCCCTCCCTTCCTTCTTTCCCTTCCCCTCTCCCTCCCTCTTCCTTCTTTCCTTCCTTCCTTCCTTCCTTCCTTCCTTCCTTCCTTCCTTCCTTCCTTTCTTCCTTCCTCCCTCCCTTCCTTCCTTCCCTTCCCCTCTCCCTCCCTCTTCCTTCTTTTCCTTCCTTCCTTCCTTCCTTCCTTCCTTCCTTCCTTCCTTCCTCCCTCCCTCCTTCCCTTCCTTCTTCTCTCCCTCCTCCCTCCCTTCCTTCCTTCCTTCCTTCCTTCCTTCATTCCTTCCTTTCTTCCTCCTCCCTTCCTCTCTTCCTTCTTTCCTTCCTTCCTTCCTTCCTTCCTTCCTTCCTTCCTTCCT
>LR749544.1:1853223-1892059 GCA_902729485.2 Mus minutoides
CTCCCTTCCCTCTCCCCTTCCTCCATTTCTTCTTTTCTCTTTTCATTTGTTTCTTCCCTCTTCAAGGGCTCTTTCCTTCTACTCTTTAAACCTTCTACTTTTCTTCTCATTCATGAACGTTCCTTCACCTACCCATGTCTCTATCCCTCCTCACCATCCACTATCCTCCATTCATCCACCCACTCACCTAACCACCCACCCCTCCATCTTTTCCTTTCTTTGTCCATTCACAAAATGTATGAGCTTCCACAAATGGAGATGCTGTTCTGGAAGCTTAGAAATTGTATTTGTATCTTTCTAGAGCTTATACCCCAGCCAGGAAGATGGACAACCAGCGAGTAATGACCGAGCTGCTGTGGTACTGAATGAGACAGATGTACTGGAATGAACCTGGGAAACAAGTGAGGGGGCTGAGCTTCTGTGGGTTCCTCAGGCTGAATGCCAGTCAGTGTTGGGAAGTTGGATTCATTGGGATTCAGCCAGATTGCAGGATTCACAGATGCTGGAGGAAAGAGAGACAGGTGATGTGCCCTGCATGTGAATGTCCTTGCTTGGTGGTAGGACAGTTGCAGCCTACAGTAAAATTAGAGCAGAAGAGAGACCAGGGCAGGAGGCCAGCTCTGCTCACCACTGCAGCATCTGAGTCATGACCTCACTCCTGGGGAAAGAGAGGCTCTTCAGGGTGCTGGGTTGAGCAAGGTCATTGTGTTCCGATTATGTTTAGAGAAGAACATGGTGACTGGTGAGGTTGGCAAACACCATCCCAGTAGCAGAAAAGAAAAGAGGTTTCCGGGTGGCAGTCATCAACATCTGGATGGGACATTTGTGCTGAGGTGGACAGAGATGGGAAAGGATGACTTGACTCTTGATAGGGAGTCCCTAAGTTCAACTCTGTATGTGTGTGGTTTGGGGTGCCTAACAGATCCTTGTCAGGGTTTCTGATACACTGCAGGTTGGGAGCCTGCAGGGAAGTGAAAGACTGTAGCTAAAAGCTGTGTGAGGCACCCTGGGAGGTAGTGAAGAGACAGCATAAAGTGGGGCAGGCAGCTTGGGACAGTCCTGTATGACAGAGGGAAAAGAAGAGGATCTATCTAGATGAGGTTGCTTGCTTCTGCAAGCAGATTCATAAGATGTAGTAAGTTCAGCAAACCCAGCAAGGTCATTATTGTCACCTCAAAGCCTCTGGAGGGGTTGGTTCCAGTTGCTCTCACAGCACAGGGATGTTCAATCACACCCTAGGCTTTGACTCCCTGGATGGTGAAGCAAGGCTTCCACAGGGTCAGGGGCCAAGACCTCGGGAGGTCACATGGTGTTCTTGGCAGCAGAGGGAATGGATATTGCTTCTTTCTAGGAACTTGTTATACAGGTTTGCATGAGACCCCCGAATCTCTCTTGCCTGCCTTAGGAAGGGTCCCCACTACATGGAGAGATACCCCCACTAATGTTGCAACCCTTTATTATGTATGCATGTTTCTTTGCATGCGCTACATGGATATGAGGCTTCAGTTTTGAGATAGGGTGCTATTCTGAGATCCACTTGAAGGCATCTGGGCAGTCCCCTTGTTATGTTCTCAGTAAGCCAGGATCTGGCCTCTGGCTGGTCTTAGCTGGATGGCCTGTCCCAGTGACTTCTAGGTCACCATTCTGCTCTCTGTGGTCCATGAGGCTCTCTTGCCTGTGACTCAGTCAGGCTCCAGAAGTTTCTTATTGCAGGGGTCCAGTGAGCGCATTCCTCAGGAGAAAAATATTTATCGATGGGCTCTTAATCATAGGTGTCAACTGGATAAAAATAATTCCCCAGGGCTAGAAATGGCTATAATACAGGCAGCAAGGTCAGAAGCCAATAACTCATTTTAGGATGTTGATAGCTTCCTATGCCACCTTCATTCGGAGAAGTAACATCATCCGGTGAGGAGGTTAGTAGCCGTCTATCATCCCCTTAGTGCATTCTGGGAGCCTGAGGTGTCACAGGACCACTTTATGAGCACAGTTCTGGATGTGTCCCCTTCACAGACATCCAGAATAATGGCCACAGTGATGCCAGGCCTAGGTGGTGGTGTCTTCTGCTGGCCTGAGAGGGGAGAGAATGACCACCTATGTTGTAGGGTGGGTGCAGGTCCATTCCTCAGGGGTGCCTCTGTCTCCATAGCTGACAGTGTCCCTTAGGTCACTCTGTCCACCCGTGAGTGCCTAGAGCTGTCTGTCAATTGTGAACTGGCTTCTGGGTTATCACATATCACATCTCAATGGGATATCTAGACTGGACAGGGACAATGGCCATTTCCACATGAAGAAACAGTCTATCTTTATCTTGTTTCCATAGGTAAGATCTGAAGAGAGTTGTCCTTGGCTCTGGGTCTCAAATCTCTGGCCAGCCACTAAAGACTTTGCTCCTCCCTTCTTTGCTATCCTCTAACTTCATTCCTGGGCATGCTCATCATGTTTGGCAGAACTGAAGCCAGGATATTCAGCAAAGACGATGCTATCCTGTGGTGCTCTCAGAGGGAGGGTGGAGGAGAATGCAGCCAGAGCTTAGCAGCAGGCCAAGGGAATGCTGCTCTGCTGGCCCCTCTGCTGGCCCCTCCATTTGAGAACACTGCCTGGTCCTTCAGTCACATGCCGTCTTAGGAGGACTAGGTTCATGTTTTTTAAACCCACATAAGCATATCACAAGGCTTGGCCACAGTCAGGCTTTTAGGCATGGCTGGGGCCACTGTATTGTACTCTTCCTATGGGAGACTCTGCCTAGGGTCATGGTGTCACCAAAGGGTGCACTGGGTAAATTACCCCAAAGAAGCCATGGATCTGCCAGTGGGGTGGGAGAGGACAGGTCTAAGGCAGCTGTTAGACTGAGTGACTGTCAGGGGGAACAGTGGTTAGGGAACAGTGGATTACTTTAGGGCATCCTTCCAAGTTTCTGTCCCAGAACAGTTTGTTGTTTGGGCTCATTGTACCCAAGGAAACCATAAATAAGGATGTCAAGATGGAGATGCCAGGTAGGTTAGAAAGTTCTCATGGGATTTGGAGGAGGCTTGGGAATGCGCATGAGAGACGCCTGTGCAGGTAGACAGGTGATGAGACAGGTACACCTGGATCCCAGAAGATGAGGGGAAGCCTCTGGAATGTCTGGGGCTGGGGTTCTAGCCATCTTTAGTTCTTGGTGTAACTGTCAGGGACCACACATTGGTTTTATGGAAGAACAGTATGCACCCTAAACTGACTGTCTCCCCTAGTCCTGATTCTTCTATGTCACTTGAAGGGCTTCTTCATGGTCAGAAGGTGGGCACTCATCTGATAGCAACTCCTGGCTTTCATGTGGGAAGCAAGGTAAGTTAACTCAGACACTATGCCAAGAGCAGGGTTTCCTGAGCCTTGGGATTCTTCCTGAGTGCGAGGGAGCGTCATTCTGGGAAGTTTCCAAGGCCTCTAGCTTTTCTGTGTGCTCTCTACCCTTAGACATTAGAATATACATGGGCTGAGCTGTGAACCTGAGTGCCGAGAGAGGTCATTCTGAAAAGAGCATAATAAAAGCCCAAGCAGAGGAGGCTTTCCTCACCTCTTATACAGTCCTAGCTCCTGCACAGGAAAGAAGTGCTGGATTCCAGACATAATAATTCCACGGCAGCCTTCCAAACTCAGATGCTGGGACCAGAGGGGTGGGTCTCAGCCTATGTAACAAGGTAGCAGGGAAATGATTCCAGTTGACAGAGGAAGTCAAGATCTCTAGACTGTCTGGCCCTGAGAGGGGGGATGTGTGGTCTCCATAGGCTTTGATAGTTACATTGTTGCCACTGAGAACGTCTAGTCTCTTCTGAGATGTATTCTGAGCAAGAAGTACTTTGTAACTTTATAATTTGGATAAACCTGCATAGAGCCCAGGACTCTCTTGTTTATTCGTGAGGGACATGTATTTGTCCTGTTTAGGCTCTGTCAGAGGGGACAAAAGCTGCCACTGTCCACAACATACAGGAAGAGAGCTATGCATCCTAGGAGATTTTGAAATGGTCTCTCTAAGGACAACTTACCCCCTCTGACTAGCTGGACAAGGGCAGTGGAATGTGTGACCACTGGGGCCCGCTCTGTCCCGACTGACAGTATACTTGTTTGTCTCCTGAGAAACCATGAGAATACTGTACTTTCTGGGTGTGGGGACACAAAGCTAGGTTCCAGTTAATACCCTAGGGACAATTAACACTGTCTTTGAAATATCCTGAGAGATGAGGGGGTTCATGCTGGTTGATGGAGATGATGCTTTGCGAAGACAGAGCAACGGTAAATTTTCACACTGTAGTACAATTTGGCTCAGTCCAGTTTAGTCATGGTCTTTAAACAATGAAAGCAGTGGCCCGGACTGACTGATGCCAAAATTAGTCAGGCCTGGGGAGAACGAGAGGCCGATTAAATCATTTTCTCAAAGAAGGAAAAGAACCAAGGGCAGGGAATGCTAGCAGTAGCCAGCGGGCTCACAACATCTGCTGGGTGAGAATTCTGCCTCCCTCCGCCCCCTCATCCTTGGGACACCCAGTGTGGGATGGTGGGAGGGGAAGTTGAAAACAGAAGTAGAATTTGTGGTTTGACTTGAACTGGGAGCTGGCTCTGCCAGAGGGTGAGAGAGAGAGCAAATGATTTCAATTCCCCTGACTTGGTTTCCTTGTCTTTAAAATGGGATCTTCCATAATCTCAGAAGCAAGGCTGCTGGGAGAGTTGAGATGGTAGAACAAAATATAAATAAGTGGGAGAGTGTATAAAGACCCTATACACTTTGTAGGTGCAACTGGTCCAGAACTCACCTTACCTACCTGTAGCCCAGGCAGACAGACAGACAGACAGACAGACAGACTAGGTCACCCTTGCTATTTCCATTTGGACAAACCAGACTGCCATTGATATTTCATTCTCCCCAAGACTGCCAGGAGCCTCTCCAGATACTGCACGTAGTCTAGGGAGTGACGTGCCACTTTTGAAATAGATGCCACATCTTGTTCCTCAGGGAGCACCCCCACACACACATACACATACAGGAATGCACACACCATTGCACACACCATTGTTTATGTGATAAACGCATCTCCCAGTGGTGTGAGCTTCTGCGACCGACAACCCGCTGAGAGCTACGGTGTGCTTGTAGCCACATTCAGCTCTGCCAATTTCTTACCTCCTCTGCCAAGTCCTGGACTCTCAGACAAACAGCTTGGCCTTTGTGCGGGCTAAGGGTTTAAGAGGTGGCTGGGCAGATTTTCTGCTTGAGGCTTGGTGGCCTCTTTTCTCTGCACGGCTCTCATCACTCCGTTTATCATCAAATGCTCTCTGTTGGGTCTTTGACTCCTGTCTTGTAAGCGTTCCTCAGCTGCTGTCGGGAAGGGAAGTCACTGTTCGCGCCTCCAGAGAGGCCTGGCCTAGAGTATAAATATTTTGTCACTTGGGAGTCACTTTTAGGGTGACTCAGGTGGCTATCCTCTGTGCTCTGTGACAAACACAGCCTGCTACATACTCACCACATTGGAGAAGGTCTTTGGGTGCCTAGTAAAAGAAAGACAGATCACCTATGCAACCAAAGTATATTTATGGGGTTTGCAACCCCCAAATAGTTCTGAGATGAAGTTTCCGGATGCCATTTAAAGTTGAAGTACCCAGAATGTCCTTTTGTTGTGTGCCTGAATTTCCCAAACCAAACAAACAAATGATAATGGAGAAAACCAAACTTCTCTGGCACAAAGTTTACGGAAGCACCACCAAGCCTGGGAAAAATCTGGAAGGGCCTAAGATTACAGGAAACACTCATTCTTATGCTGGGATTTTTCTTTCTTCTTTCTTTCTGTTTCTTTTTCATTTTTCCCTTTTCTTTCTTTTTTTTTCTTCCTTCTTAATTTTTTTTTTGGTACAATCCTGTGTTGTGCTCAAAACAAAAATCTGAGAATACTTCTTAAAGGAGAAAACAAAGCCCAAGACGGGCCATACATCTGTGAGTTTTGAAACAAAGGTTTGTTTGTGTGCCCCAATCACTCTGCCCGTGAAAGCGGACCCTTCCTTGCAAACCTTTCCAGGGAAACACTCTAAACCAACATCCTGGTATAAATTTGCAAAACGCAATACAGGCCTGATTGTTTTTGGAGTGGATGCCGGCCGCATACGAATAGCTCTTTCTGAAACGTAATGTTCTTTGCACGGCTCAATGGCTAATGTACAATAAATCAACAAAAGAGGGCTTCAATAAAGCTATTGGGCAGCAGCAAGGACACTGTTATTTTATCTTTTTACAGTATTTAATTGGAAGGTCTTTCCTGAAACTTTAGCCAGCCTTCAAATTACTAGACTCCACATAAGAAGAGATTGATAAGGGAAATTTTTTTTCCAGGATTTTTTTTTCCTTACAAGAGAGCAAGTTTTTGCAGAGGGAGAATAAAGTTACAAGTGTCTAGCATTTTGCTGAGAGAGAATGAAATTAGATGCTGAATGGAGCGGATAGGAAGGCTGGGAAAAAGCGGAGCTGGCAAGATTGCCAGGTCAGCCCAGAGCCCCCACTGTCCGCCCCCTGCACCAGGTGTCCCGCATTCAAATGATACTATTATTCATAGACGGAGCAGAGTATTAAACTCCCCCCCAATCATTTGCAACTGAATAAAGATATAATCCTGGAAATATAACTCTCCATTACGAGTCCTCATCAGCAACACAAGAGCTCCATTGTAAAGAAGTTATGTATATTTATCAAGTTAAAAAAAAATACTTGTCTTAGCGCTTACATGTTAATAGAAAACTTTTATAGCCCCGGTTTAGAACTAGTTATGCATAGAGCATCTATTATTCTTTGGCAAACTCTTTAACTTTGACAGTGGATTGCTGATATGTGAATAGTCTCTGGCTGAGGGATGCATAGTGTCTTCCTGGATAGTCTGGGCTGCTTGGGAGTAGATGCACACTTTTAGTGAGTCTCGCAAGGCATCTCTCCTCAGGGCATGGCTACCTTTCTCCTACCTTTCTTGGTCAACAGGACATCCAGCTTGTCCCTGGGCAGGTGCAGCTGTCTTTGACTTTCCCATTCAGTTCCACAAGATTGACCTTAGTCTCCTGTGGCTGGGCGGTCCCTCCACAGATTTCTATGGTCTTCCAAGGAGACTTGGCCAGTGGGTCAGCGCGGTGCCTTCCTTCATCCACAGACCCTCAGAGCTACCTTAAAAGGAGCTGAAGAGAGAGGAAAGTAGGGCAGAATAGACCTGGAGGAAAATGAAGGAAGGAAGTCCTCTTCAAGGACTCTCTCTCTCTCTCTCTCTCTTTCTCTCTCTCTCTCTCTCCTCTTTCACAAGGATATATCAATTTTTGCAAGCAGGTGTGATCCAAGGCAGAGTGGTGTGAAACTGTGACTCATTTTTGATCTCTGTGCCTGTTCCCAGGATGGTTTTGTGGCTGTGTTCACACAGTCTATAGTTCATCTTGGGCCTGGGGGTGCTCCTTCTGAGTTCATATCCTAACTGGGGCTACTTATGGCATGTTCAAGGAAAAGACCATGGGAGACAGAAGGGGCCCCTTGGATCTGAATCCACACTGACATGTGAACGGGGTCCAGGCAACCCTCACTTCTTTTTGTTTTCTGCATCCCCCTCCCCTCTGGTCTCCCTTGCTTTACCTCTCTGGCATCCTACCTACAGCCTGTCACAGTTCTAGCCTGCAGTGTGGGAAGCACTCTTCACAAAGGATTAAACCTAACATGAGAAAGTTCAGGGACCCAGTTCTGCATGATGGTGTTCTAGGGACAAGGAGACCATGGATACTCCACAGGGAATGTGTGATGAGAGAGGAAGAGATACACTGACACTTCCATGTGCCAAGGCACCCCAGAGGCACCCATCGGCCACCTGAGACCAAGCAGGATTCTGCAGGGATAAAGAGATCTGCTGTGGGTGTGCAGGTCCCTGGCTGGGTCTGAGAACCAAGTCTGTCAGGATCTTTCATTAAACAACCCTAACACATAGACCTGAGAGAAATGATTTTGCCAGAGCCTTCTTTGTCTAAACTGTAGTTTGGGGACTGAGCAAGATATCCCAAGTCAATGGCTGCCCTCCTTGAGCACCAGAGAGTATGGTGGAAGATCAGTTTGGGGGACCTATTGAAGTCAAATGGATAAAGACAGATTGAGAAAAAGCTATAAAAATGTATGTAGTAAGTTTCAGAGTATGTGTGAGAGGAAGTGAAGACTGGAAGAAAGAGATTTTATGTTTGATTGGAGGACGATGTGGACAGTCCTGGAGGATCAGATGTGTGTAAAGAGTATAATCTGGTGGCAGTGGTCTCAAGTTGGTCCCAGGAGGGTAGTCATACTCCTCTAACCCCATACCTTCAGAGACCAGGATCACCTTTCTTCAGTATAGGGCATGGATCCCACAGGAGTGTTGCATGATCTCCTGTTATAGGCAGAAGGTCAGAAAATCCATCCTATGTCCAGTGGTCAGCTCTAGGAAGAAGGTAGGAAAAGGTAAAAATACCTTTCAATTTCTGCCATTCGATTATAATATTGAAGTCTTATATTAGAAGGTAGTGTCGATGGGACAGATTCTCCCTGACAGTCTCAAAAACACCAGTCTATTAGATGTGGCGTTCCAGAGCTAGTGAGGCAATCACTCATTTCCCTCTATTATCTTGGGATATTCAGAAACATCAGCTCCTGGGGACAGGCACAGAGATCTACAGATGGTCTAGCTAAAGAGAGTCACGTGAGTATCAGAGCAGGACGAACACAGCAATGGTGGAACATGGATCCTTAATGGAATGCTCTGTCCCTGTGTGGATGCATCTGTCCCACCATGGGCACACCCTGAGGCTACTTAGTCATACCTTGCTTGTCAAGGAAGCACCCTTGGTCTGTATAGTCATACTTTGGCCTACATTAACACACTCTTGTTGAATATGATCATGTCTTCATTGCACATGTGACCTTGCTTTACATGGCCACACCCTTGCTCTACAGGCTTACACTCTTGTTCTACCCCTGCTCTACGGGGCCACACCTTTGAGATCTATGGGGATGCTATTCTATAACGACATGATCTTTTTCCCCATGTCCATATCCTCATTGTTTATAGTCACACCCTTAGTTTACATGGTCACACCCTTATTCTGCATGAGTACATCCTTGCTATAATTGATGACACCATTTATATTGGTATAATTCTACTCTAATGTTCATACTTTTGTGCTGCATAATATAGCCCATTCATGTCCTTCCTTCCAGGTAGAGAGGAAGATGGTAGGTAGGTCTTGACTTGATATCTATTGCAAACACTCTCCACCTTGTTGGCTGATCCAAATACAACAAATGCTTGCACACACACACACACACACACACACACACACTCAAGCACACACATGAAAGTACACACACACACACACACACACACACACACACACACACACACACAAATGTATCATCATGCATAATGTCCATTTGAAATGTATGTCGAATAGGGATTATAAGATCCTTTGTGTGATAAAGCTTGTATTCAGGGCAGTCGGACTGTCAAAAATCACTGTGACCTTCCGTATGGCTTCACTTGTTAACAGAACTGTTTGACCACAAGGAGTGTTGGGCATCCTTCATTTGAAGGCTGGACACTAATCCCTCCTTTAGCTCAAGGATGCTCATGAAAGAAGTCATGACATCTTCAGTGGTGATGGGTCAGTTGATGGTCCTCCTTTTCATTCCTACTTCCCTCCCTTTCTCTCTCTTTTCCTCCCCCCTCTTTCCCATCCTTCCTTCTTTCTATCATTCCCTCCACTTCAACCTCCTTTTTACTCATCCTCTACTTTCGTGATTAATGGACTCAAAATATAAAGATTACCTAACAAACAAGCAAACAAACAAACAAAACCAAACAACCCCCACCCCCTGCAAAAAATTGTGTTGCTTGAAAATCCACATGTTATAGCTGTTACACTCAGTGAATAACTGTCATGAATACATACTGCTGTTTGCCTGGCACCCCTCACTATCTTGTGTGCACCAGATACACTGATATTGGGCACTACGGTTAGTTGACTACTGATGTTACTTCTTTAATCCATGTCCACGAAACAGCAGAGGTGATGAAGCCCACACTGCATTCGTGGTTTCACTCATCCACCCTCGCTCATTACCTCTGGATAGTGAGGTATTTCCAGTCATCAAGAGAACAGGGTGTTGGGTTGTATCTGAGAGACATGTCAGGAGTTTGTTTTGTTTTAATTAGCAGGGAAAATTAATTTAATCTTGGCAGCATTCTGGGAAGGCCACAGTTATCCCCATGTATCTGGGGAGACACCTGCTTATCTTTGAGCTGAAATTAAATTCTAGCTGGGGAGACACCTCTGTCTGGGAGGTTCAAATCCACAGGTGCCTATAAGGAGTGTGTATAAATTGCTTCCTTATGCAAACATTCACTCAGCAGTATTTCAATTCAAAGTCTAGGATTTGTAAATTGTTAATATCATCTATGGTGAAATAACTGGTGACATTTGAGAAATTGGAAGGGATAGGTATAAACTTTGGCAAGGTAGGGAAACTGAGTGAAAATTAAAGTAACAATCCATGAATTGTTCTATGTTTTTTTTTTTTTTTTTTGCACTGTAAACACCAAGGACTGGTGACTTATAAGATCTCTGTAACTCATAGTCTGAGAGGCCAAAGTTCCACAGAATACAATGTGAGTCTGTGAGGGCCTTGTGACCATATCATACCATGGTGGATGGCTCCTAGCAGAAACACAGGCTGCTGAAGGATTTCATGGTATGACAGGAAGCCAGGCACCAGGGAGGGGTCAGCTTTGCTCATTTGTAGCAAATGGTCATGTGGGAACTGGTCATGTACCAAGAGTGACCTAAACCCTTCCAAGGCTGAGGACCCCTCCACTCACATTCTTTGCCTCACCATGCTGAGGTCCCACCTTCTACAGGCTCCACCTTCTTATGACCCCACTCTCTAATGGCCTCACTCTTTTTAAGGCCCCACTGTAGCTCTCACTACCACAGCGGGAACCAAGCACAGCTCATAACCACCTAGGATAAGCCACTTCGAACCAGCTCAGCCTATGTCTCCATTGCTGTATTCTGATATATTTCCCCTCATCTTCAAGTGCACACATTGTCTGTGGTCTCTTCTGTGTCTTCTGCCTCCCTGTGTCAAATTGGGGCTCTCTGAGGTAGGTGCCATGCAGCCCTTTCAGAGAAGGTTTTGCAGTTGGCCTGTGGTTTGGCTGTAATTCCTGCATCTCAGCTGAGCTGAACATAGCACAAACAGTCACTCGCTCTCCTAGTCCCCGAGAAGATAAATGACTTGGCTACATATGATAGGGCATAAGCTTGTCGATTTGAAAAACCGGAACCATTGAATACATTTATTATGATCTAAGCTTCTAGCTTTACAGACAAGAACCACTTTATAAGCCTTTTGCCACACTAAGTACACGATGAGAAGTGCCATAATCATTTGACCACACTAAGTAAGTTTTAAACGGGTTTTGAAAATTCAACCATCTTGCATCAAGATATAGAGAAAAAAATCCACATTCTAATTTCTACTACTGTAAATGGAAGCCTAATGTATTTTTATGACATGTCATCAGCAGGCAAATATTCTTGAGAAGACTATCCTCGTGATCATGTGCTATTTCAAAACAGTAACACGTATTCTGTGAAGGGCTGCATATATTGTAAACTAGGTCAAGCCTGCCTTCCACATATGCAGATTATGAAAGTTTGGGTGTCTGCACCCACAGCTGGCTGATATGTAGCATTACCCCATTCTTCTGGACTAGCCTGGGAGGAGGAACTCACCTTTTACTGTGAATGATCTGCTTGTAAAACTCTCTGTTCTCTTGCTGTTTAGAAAATCTCTGGGCTTTCCCTCCCCTGTCATCTTTGCTCTCTTTATCTTGTGGATGGAGAGTCTGTTAGGAGCATTCTGTCTGACATTACTGTTCAGAGAAGGCATATTTCTGTTGTTCAGGATTAATACCTCCCCACCCAAATGGCTATTTTCTGCCACCAATGTTTGGCCAGCACTGCCTGCCCATGGTGGTCCACTCTTAAGAATTCTATGCTTACTGTTCTGTGTCCTTGCTGCCCAGATTAAATAAAGCAGGCAGGTGCAGGGCTTAGAAGTTACCAGTTATTTATGGCTTTTCAATACTTTGTGGGTTTAGTTGGTGAGAAAAGTTTTTGCTCCACCCACGCAGACAAAACCCAACCAAGCGTCTGGGCTGATTAAATTCAATTGTCGCATGAGTGGATGGCAGGCAGGGGAAAAATTATGGAATCTCAGTGCCCATGCCATGGCAACTGGGCAAACAGCTTGCTGAAGGAACCTAGATAATGGGAAATGACTGTATTTCTCTGGGTGTTTTCCCTCCTGACAGTTTTATGCTTACATCTGCCCTCTGTCCAGTGTGGGCGGTGGGCCATCAGGTGCCACCTTGTGCTCGGGGCTGCTCCCACTTTTGTCACTTGTTCTACAAGCTGCCAAGAAGACTATGTGAGGTTTAGGACACACACACACGCACATATGCACACATGCATGAACGTGTACACTTACACACACACATTCACGTGCAAACACACATACACATGCACATACACGTACACATGTGCACACACATGCACATGCAGGCATACACATACATGCATGCACACACATACATGCACACATGCACACACATTTGCACATGTACACACATTTGCACAAGCACACATGTGTATGCACATACACACATATACAGGGTTCGCTTTAGACGTGACTAAAGATGAGCTTCTCTGTCTTATCCATTTACATAAACCCAATGCCCATGTCATTGGTTCTTAATTACTAAGGTGATGCAGGGTCAAAGGCATGACAAGGACCAGGCCTTGGTACGAGACAACACAAGGCACACACAGGACTTGATGCAAGGCCATGACCATCACCATAGGCATGTGGCTCTGTGGTGAGCCTCGGTGACACCAAGAAGATGACAACATGGTGTCTGTGTCTTAGTCTCCCTTTTGACTATGGAGATGGAAGACAGAACAGAACTGTCCAAGGGTGCAGGGCAGGGGTGTGGTGGTCTGGTGGGGACCTTGATACAAGGAGTTCAAGAGACCAGAATTAGAAGCTTTTGTCTTAAAGGGGAAATATGGAACATCCACACAGGCACTGGTCAGAGGCAGTCATGAGTCACTATTTTGATTGTAGGAAAAATATTGGAAAACAAAGACATAATTTCCATAAGCAAACATTGTATATGGTTATTTGAAACACACTCTTTCTACTGTGAACCTACAGGGACTGGTTTCCTCAATAGTTGTCCCTTGGTCCCTCCCGCCTGGAAAGCTTCTTGTTCATCGAGGTCATTGAGTGAGGAGATGCAGCAGGGTTCAGAGCAGCCCTAAAGCAAGGGAGCACAGGCATTAAGATGCACAGAAGGGCAGGACCACGGACAGCAGCCCACTCCCTGGGAAGGTGTGGTGTGTCCTTTGAGAACAGTCACCATCTGCTTTCAATTTCTTCAGATTCTACAGGTTAGTGGCAGGGATTGTGTGATTTAAAAATAAAGCCTCATAATATATAGAGACGTGTTAGTGGATGTCCATAAGTCTTGGCTGTGTCAGGCACTTCGATGAGTGTCCGACACAGGGTCAGTATAATTATCCGTGTGTCTATATGTCCTCCCTCTGGCTTGTTTCACGGAATATCTGAGGCAGCTTATTATCTGGGTTTGGCTCTTTTAGACTCTTTTACTAACAAACACTCATCTGTTTATGAGCCAGTACACGTATAGGCAAGCCCTGGTGCAGCAGTGGCAGCTGCCAAAGTCCAGGGAGTTCTGTGGGATGGTAGGACCATGGTTGTGGGGTCTTGTGGCACATCGCCATATGCATGGGGTTCTGTAATGTGGCTTTGAAGATCACAATAGGGGGTCTGTTTTGCAGTTTCCCTTCTGACTATGGAGAAGCAGGACATAGCAGGACTATTCTGGGGATGGAAGATGATGTGTTGAGGTAGATGGAGGTAGTTTAGAGGCCCTGTACCTGTGGTCCCCTGAGTACACCTCAGAGACACAGCTGTACGCAGATATGAGACAGACGTGCATCAAAGATGATAGGACTGTAGGGTAATAGATGCATCACCATTACCTCCTTCTGGCATGTGGAACCTGTAGCCCTGTGAGGTGCTGTGGGGAACACTGGAGAAGAAGGGCTTTTGGAATTCTTCACACTGGGCTTTGCAAGTGCCTGTGAACCTATGATTATTTCTTTTTGAAGGTTTTAAATATGGCTTGGAAGATAGCAGAGACTGGCAGACTCCTGTGGTTTTCTGCTCCATAACTGACAATATCAGCTCCCCAAGTGGACCCAGTCTCATGAAGGTCTTCTCCTTCTTTAGGTCTCCAGCCCCAGCCTACATTCTTCCTGCTTCCTAGGTGAGTGCCTTGCCAGGATTTGGAGATTTGGCCTGCTACTGACAGTGGCCCTCAGACAGGAGGTTTGAGCAGTACAATAATCAATTGTTCTATTACAATGTTAAATTTTTAAAATCTTGGCAGAAAAAGTGGTAAAGCAGCTTTGCAGTGTAAACCTGTGGAGAATACTGCTGTCTTGCAAAATGATGCAGCTTGATCTAAAGTCTGCCTCTGCTTCACGGAAGGCAGAAGGTCATCATGGGGTTTACACTGTACAAAAGTGAGAACTCTGAGACTGGGTTTGTTGACCACTGACAAAAAAGCTATGACAGATCTCTTACAACATGGCTGTAAAAGGGGGAACCCAAGGAGCTTGCTCCCCCGCTTCCTTCTGGCAAAGCACTTCCCACGAGTCTGTCCCTCCTTGAGGTACATCACCATAGGTGTGGGGTTCCATGGGATACCCCTCTGAGGTCCAGAAGATCACAATAGAATGTCTGTTTTGCAGTGTCCCTCTGATGGTGGAAACCCTTGAGATTTTCATCAAACAATTAAGTGCTCATGAGTTCTTACTTTTGCCAAGTCCTATCTTGGAGAAAAGGAAACTCCCAGTAATTACAGTCTCCATGCAAATAAAATGACTAGAGCCAGGTTCACTCGTTGTAGACAAATCCTGTGACCGGTCTCACCATATTTTCAGTACAATGAAAAACAGCTTTAGGGTAACATTTTACAAAATTACCTGAGTGTCTGTGCTGTTGGTTCTGTAGTGCTTGCCCAGAACCTGGTCACGCTCACAAAACACACCCATCAAATATTGCTTCTCCAACTTTTTTTTCAGCAAGGAAATGCAGAGTATATACCTAATTTATGTGCTGGAAGTGGGCAAAATTACATTCAGGAATACTAAACATATGTTTACACAAAAGAACTTTGCTGTCCAGAATATTTAGAATAACCTGGGTATTAAGGTTTTAAAAGAATGAGTTTCTGAAGGGCTCCAGTCTGCTCTTAGGAGCTCCAATGGGCTCTGAAACTGAGTTACACACATGGTCGAACCAACCAGAAGCTGTATCAAAGACATGTCTGGAGTATTCTGTCCACAAAACATCCTGTTCCCCTCTGGACTGATCCCTTGGGCTTCAGAAATCTTCATGTCCCTTCTCAAAGGCACCACCCTCCTTCAAGGATGGTTGTGTTACTGGTTTCTGTCAAGTTCCTGGGATAACCAGGCAGATGAAACTCTGTCCTAGCTCTCTACTACCATTTCTCTCAAGTATTTGGCTGTCTAGGGCTTCAATTCTTGCCTCACTGGGTCGTCCAAGGCCCTGAAAATTTCCCTACAGCCAACCTCTAGTTCAGGAGGTTGACTTGTCACGAAGCTGTGTGGAGGCTCTCTGGTTGGCATGTTCCAGTCATCAGAAAGTCTGATGGTGACATACTTAGGACAAGACTGAGAACTTAGCTGAGCTACGGCAGGACTCTCCCTTGGGGTGGGCTCTGTGCCCATGTTCCTGATTCTCTGTGTACTCCTGGTAAACTAGCACTCATTGTCTCTAAGACTTGTCACCCTGTCTGAAATTTTAAATATCCCAAAGAACAAACAAGTTATTCTGTCCTGATTGGGCTTTAATTTGTGCCATTGTTTTATTGCTTAGTAGTTTATAATGGAAAGAAGTCTTCACGTTTTCTTGCAGCTAACAGACATCTGCAATCATGGGAAAGGTCTTAGCTTGACAGCAGGTTTGTGAAGATATTTGTCATTTTACAAAGGTAGAGAACACTCCATTTTCCCTTGACACCCTTTTGGTGAGCATCTTGTCAAATGACACCCAAACTCCTGAGTATCGAGAGACGGCAGGCTTCTGCCCACATCTGTCACCTCTCATTCCTGGGATTCACTGTGTGTTAGACCTACTGGGGTCCACAGGGTCTTTGTATGGATTACCTTCTGGATTTAGAAGTGATTTTGGACACAAAGCTTACATGTCATTTCTTTCGTAGTTACATAAGCAATTACATACATACTTTCGCGTAGATAACACACTTGCATGCATACATTTTCTTGTGAAAACACAGAAGCAGGGGGCTAGATTCTTGCTGGACATGCTCTGCCCTCACTAAGCTGGTTCATAAAACTTTCGGGTCTAGAAGCAAACAGCATGAAAACAAACTGTATTGTACCTCATAAAGTTCCCACGCTAAGCCTTTAAAAAAAGTAACAAAGTAACACAGACAGATACAAAAACACATGGGGCAGAGTGAGAGATCCAAATATCAGGATATGGAGGAGGATGTGAGGGGGAGTGACACACACACACACACACACACACACACACACACACAGAGAGAGAGAGAGAGAGAGAGAGAGAGAGAGAGAGTGAGAGAGAGAGACAGACAGACAGACAGACAGACAGACAGACAGACAGACACACACACACACACACACACACATAGAGAGAAGCGGGGACAGTTTGTTGTTTTATTGAAAGACAGTGTTTTTCTTTCTATGTAATCCAGGCTGATTTCAAACTTATGATTCTCCTGCCTCAGCCTTCAGAGTACTGGGATCATAGCTGAACATCTATCTATCTATCTATCTATCTATCTATCTATCTATCTATCTATCTATCATCTGTCTGTCTATCTGTCTATCTGTTATCTTTAGATTTTCATGCTAGCCCTCATTCCCTGAGGATGGAACGCTGTAGACCTCTGAATAAGGCAACAGAACTTGCAGTGTAGACGGTGTGTGTGTGTGAGTGTGTGTGGGCAGAATCCAGGGATGACTTTTGAGGTTGAGAAGTGCTAAAAAGATTCGAGGCTGTGGGATATGTAGAGGCTCATGGTCCTGGTCTGGCTGGGCTCTAGGGAAAGCCCAGGGTGTAGGACACACAGAAGAGTGCTGTCCTGGCCTTAAGCAACTGCTCTTCTGGACAGGTAAAGTGTAGTGAGCTGAGCTTGTCTGTTTTTAAACCATGGATGTTGAAATGCTGATTTCCCCACTTAAAAAAAAAATCAGAAACATGCTTCCCAAAGTTCCCACACTAAAGAGATTCAGGAAAAGCAACTTACCAAAAAAAAAAAAAATTCCCTTTCCCTGATCCAAAGCACTCTCTTTTTTTTTTTTTTGTAATTTATACTAAGCCCCTTCGAATGTCATATTGGTCTTTTATTAGTAACCTTGACAATATGATTAGACTCCAAAAAATGTACTTGTTAGTGAATGGCTTTCATTCTCTTAACTTTAAAGAGGCTACTGAGCTATGACCAAAAGCAGGCTTTAGTTTTAAGAATTTTTGCAACACAAAAGTGCAGATGGTGATAAAATATATGTTTAGATCAAGCAGCCAATTATACATATCTGTTAACAGTTAAATACATGTGGCCACGTTATAGGTTTGTTTTAACTGACTATTTAATTCCACAATTTGGGCAGAACTCTAACTTCCATTTTCTGAATTTGAGTTGACTTTGAATTATAATTACAGACATGATTTTGTTAAAATATAGAGTAAATGTTTGTCCTCTTAAATGTTATTTCCTCTTTAATGGTGTGTTGAGTCCCATTTAGATTTTGTTATTGCTGCAAACAGTATAAAGATAACTTGCTAAAGTTAAAATAATTGAGACAAATCTTTACTTATTATTTTATTAAAAGAGCACAATGAAATCATTAGGCACATTAATTGGAATGTGTTTGGATGGCATTGATTAAGCCTGAGGGGCAAACAGCTGCCCCCACACCCCCCAAAAGCAGCAGTAATAACAAAAAGCAAAGCTGGGGCAAACCAACCAACCAAGCAAGCAGGCAGAAAGATGACAGCGAATCCCCAACAGTCAACAATGTAACAGACAGGAGACCCAAAGCTGCAACTGTAACCTCCCCAGGAGCTCCCTGGGGAAATTCGCCACTATCCCTCTGCACCCCTCAGTCTCTTCACTGCCCATGTGTTATTTAAATGCTGATGATCGCGCTTGTGGTGATTTGAATGAGCTGCAGCAGACATATAATGCTTCCTGTTTTAATAGGTGCAAAGTGAGTTATTGTCACAAAGCAGATATGAAAAAAAAAAGACGTGAAGAGAGTCTTGCTTAATCCCTGTAATGCGGGCATGTGAGGGTGCTAACATGGTCACCTGAATTATGCATGGCTATTGTGCTCCGATATCATAAATCGGCGCCTGAATACCCTCCAAATCATTTTCAGTCCGTGAACATTTATATACAGAGCTCTTGAGCACTGCAAAGACAATTAGTCATATTTGTATGCCGGAATTAATTGAGAGTGAGAAGCGGGAGGCAGAACGAGAGAACAAAGAATGCTTTTTGTCAGTTCTTCCGACTGACAGGGATAATTAGATATATGAAATTGAAATTCCTCAGCAGGGGGCTTCTGTTGACAATGAATTTCCTTTTGATTCTGTTCTGTTATTCTTTTATGCTGTCATCTGTGGCAATTTGTTATTCAGCTTGAAGCTTAAAAAACCAAAGCATTCCGCTTTTATGAGAAGATGATGTCAGTTTGTACACTGCTGGGAAATAGATATTAAATGTAATCTTTAAACTAAAAAAAAAAAAAGAAAGAAAGAAAAAAAAGAAAGAAAAAAAGAAAAGTAAAGAAATAAAATAAAAATCGGTTAAAGAGACAGTGCGCTGTTTATCAGGCTGCAGGAAGAAACTTCCTTAAGCAGCAGCCAGAACTTCCTAAAGTTTCTCAGGCCCTTTTAATGTGCTGTAGCGTGCAGCCTAGCTTTTCTTCTGGGCGGCAGCGCCTCTGTGCTGAGATGTCTGCAGAGCCGATGTGCCACTCTGGTCGAGCTGTTAAGATTTTTTTTTTTTTAATTTTTTAAAATTTATTTTTATTTTTACTTTTTTTTTTAGTATGCCTCTCTCTGCCCTTGCTTTACAAGGTGAGTTTACGTATGATCTCAGTCTCTTGTTTCTATCCATCAAAATCAAGTGCTATGGATGAGTATGTATCCTGAGACAGGAGCTGACAGAAAGCCTACGTCCACCCAGGAAACCTCAGTCTGCATGATTGTGTATCCAGGCTCACTGGGAAGCCTGACTCTCACCCGTCACAAATTACAGCCTGAGAAAAAGCCCATGTGATCTACAGAGCATTAGTAGAGAGGTCACTTCCACACACCTTTGCTATGTGCCATAAGACCCTTCCCTTCAGGCTAGTAACTTTGCTAAATCGTTAGTAAGGCTTCTAGACAATTGGGCATTTTCTCCTTCACTTGTGAGGAGAGAGTTGGAAAAGTTTCTGGACAGATTCAGCACAATCCCAGGAGTAGGACCCTCTCAAGGTTCATCCCCGCTGCCCTTTCTCATGGCAGCTATTGCTGTCTTGCACTTTAACCCTTTACACACCAGCACTTCTTTGTTTCAGTATCAGGTACTGAGCATCAAAGGAAATGTGCTTGCTCTCCAGGCTGAATGGAGGTTCAAGATGGTCCTAGAGCTCATCTTCTGTAGCTGCAGCACACAAAGCAAGAGACAGCGGGATCCAGTAAATACAGTGTCTTGGACTCAGGACAGTAGGTGACTGGGGACCACCAATCATCTAGCTAGGGTTCTTACCCAGTAGTAGGTTGGGATTTCTGACTCCTGGAGGGGCCTGCACTTACAGAGACATTTTGGCAGTTACCATCCTTGCTGGTTCTCTCATGTGCTGGGAGCCCAGGCCTGCTGTCTGCCTCTGCCTCACTGGTGGGAACTTTCAAGCCAGAGTCGACATTTGTCTAAGCACCTTGGTAGCTGGGTAGGCAAAGGTGCCTTGAGTGCACGAGTTTGGCTTTGAGACAGTGACTGTTCTGGGATGTTTAACACAGGCTGATAATTTACAGAGCTGCACAGGGATGAGCCTGAGACAGAACACACCCCTAAGAACATGCTTGGATGCCACAAGTATTGAGAGCTTTGTGTGCCTGCAGGCCCCAGATTCCAGATGAACAGAGCTGAGGGAAGTGGAACCACTTTCCCAAATCCATCCCTGTTTCACAGTCACGGGCGTAGAAAACCCAGCTATCCCTTGGGATGTCCAGAGCTCCTCCTGCACATGTCTTCATGTATACTGCACCCAGCTCAGCTCCTCTTCGCTGACTGTTATGCCTCTCTCTCTCTCTCCCTCTCTCTCTCTCTCTCTCTCTCTCCCCCTCTCCCTCTTTCTCCCTCCCCTTTGGTGGTTTTCCATTTGTCTGGGTACTTCTGTTCCCGTGTTTCCAATCCATCCATTCAGGCTCCTCAGAGTTTGGAAGTATTATTCCCCCAAATGAATGTCCCCTGGTCAAAGTCAGCACCCCAGAGACAGAATCCAAAGAGGCAACAATGCAAAAATCTGATATTTGTCAAAAGCAAAGATGTCGTGAAGTCTTGGCCAACCCCACCTTCCAGCTCACCACTGTGCACGTGTGTGGAAGCACACTGGAAGAGACACTTTGATCGCTGAGGACTTTATTTAACTGAGGAGACATCTGACATGGATTTAAGGAAAGAAGGTCAGAAAAAGGATCAGTCACTCATTGATTTAAGAAGAACTCAGGAAGGAGAAGTCAGCTGCTCACATACCCTCTGGAAGAGTATTCAACCAATTCCAAACCAAGTAAAAGCCATACACAAATATATTTACTCTGTGTGTGTGTGTGTGTGTGTGTGTGTGTGTGTGTGTGTGTGTGTGTAGGACCAATTAAACTAAATTGATGTTTCTGCTAGAAACCTCCCTAAAGTGTCTAATTAAGACCTTTTGGTATCTGGCAAATATAGAAGGAGATGCTCATAGTTATCTATAAGATAGAACACAGAGCCCCCAATGGAGGAGCTAGAGAAATTACCCAAGGAGCTAAAGGGGTCTACAACCCTTTAGGTGGAACAACAATATGAACTAACCAGTACCCCCAGAGCTCATGTATCTAGATGCATATGTAGCAGAAGATGGCCTAGTCGGCCATCACTGGGAAGAGAGGCCCCTTGGTCTTACAAACTTTATATGCCCCAGTACAGGGGAATGCCAGGGCCAAGAAGTGGGAGTGGGCAGGTAGGGGAGCAGGGCGGGGGGAGGGTATAGGGAACTTTCAGGATAGCATTTGAAATGTAAATAAAGAAAATATCTAATAAAAAATGACCTTTTGGTATCTTTGTAGAAGACCCGGAAGGTTTGCTATTAGTTCTAGTTGCGGTAAGAGTCTCTGGGATGTTCCCAATGGGCTTTGGCAGTCCCTGGGGAGACAAGGGAGAGCGAACAGTGAGCCATAGGGGCATGCACTGGGAACTCAACAGGCGCTTCAGCTGACCAAGGTCAGAGGAAGGCTACCGCACACCTGCAGAGCCCTCCTCTGGAGTCTCAGCTCCTGTCAAGTACAGCCAGATGCAAGCCCTCCCTGAAAACAGATGGGCATCAGTCTGTAGGCCAGCATCCAGTTAATTCTTAGTAAAATCTGGGTAAGGGGAACCAAGTTCAATGTTTCTTTGATAAGATGTAGACAGATAGTCTTTAGAATGTTAGTATTTTAACTAAAAAAAATTACCTTCAGGCTTACATGGTAATGCTCAGTTTGCCATTTGATGAAGTGCTTTGGAATCCAACATGATCTGCCTTCAGAGTATGGCTTCCTCAGAGAGAATAACTTAAAATAGTTAGCCTACATTGAAATTCCTACATAATTTTATAATAGTGTTTTAATTCTGGTAGTATCTATCTATCTATCTATCTATCTATCTATCTATCTATCTATCATCTATCTATTATCTATCTATCTATCTATCTATCTATCTATCTATCTATCTATCTATCATCTATGTATTTATGTTCTTCTGCTGAGACACCTGCCTGCAATCTGTCATCCATCTATCAATAATCTATGCACTTATCAATTTATATGATTTTTCCATCATATATTATAATATATTAATCTATTATTTATCTATCTCTCTATCTACTTATTATTTACCTATCTTAGCTGCCATCTGTCTATCATTTTTTCCATCCATTGATTACATGCTATTTACTTATCATACGTGTATCCTCTATCACTTATGTATTCAATCTACCTACATCTACATACCTTCTCCTCCCCTCTGTCTTTCCCCCTCCCTCTCTCCCCTCTGTCCCCTCTGTCCCCTCTGTCCCCTCTGTCCCCTCTCTCCCCTCTCTCCCCTCTTTCCCCTCTCTCCTCTCTCTCCCTTCGCTCCCTCCCTCCTTCCCTCCCTCCCTCCCTCCCTCCCTCCCTCCCTCCCTCCCATCTACATTCTCCTGACTGACCTTTCCTGTTCTATGTGCTTTACTGCTACAGGTAAGCACAGACCTAGTCTAGGAAGGAAGCCAGCAATGCACAGGAAAGAAACCACCTGTGTACAAAATTCAGTAAAGACCCAGCACTTCCCATCCAGCTCCCTGGCTTTGGGATGCTCAGGCCTCTTAGCCACAGCTCTCTATGTGGGAAACAGGGGAGTATATCATTGCCTCTTGGCCACAGAGGTTAAATGTAATTCATGAAAGACTGGGATGGATTAGGCCAGTTTTTAGGAAAACTATGCATGCAATTTGAAAAATACTATACATTCATGGTTGACATCTAAAATGAAAACAAATTCCAGATAGATAACAGAAAATTCAGTGTGAGAGACAGAACTATGGAATCACTAGAAAAAAAAACATGAAGGATGTTTTAAGGATTAGTTAAAAATATTCTTACGTTTAGAAAGATCTTAAAGTGTTGCATAAACTTCTAAAAACAAAGTGATAAGTTCATCCATTATTTGGCCAAAACCCAAATGCTGACATATATATATATATATATATATATATATATATATATATATATATATATATATATATATGATTCATGTTATAGCCAAAAGGCTGATTCCCTTAATATGTAAAGAGCTCCTACAAATCCAAGATGCAAAGGACAAGTACTCAATGAAGTAATAGGCACAAACTATGAGTTTGTCACAAAAATACAGGTGACTGTTAGATACACAAACGGCATCCAACTTTATTCTTTTTTTAAAACTAATTAACTCATTTGCTTTCTTTTGTTTAAGTGGAGACACGGTCTCACATAGCCTAGGGTAGCCTAGAACTCACTCCAATACCAAGTTTGACTTCGAGTTGTAATTCTCCAGACTCTATCTCCTAAGCACTAGAATTACAAGTGTGTGTCACCATGCTCACGCCAGGTAAGGGGTTCAGCTTCATTTCTAATGGAATAACTTTACATAGTGAAAGCACTTAGATATTATCCTTACTGCAGAGAGAGAGAGAGAGAGAGAGAGAGAGAGAGAGAGAGAGAGAGAGAGAGAGGAGCTTCTTGATACACCAGTGTGAAGGCTAGTTTTTGTAATGAAGTGTAAATTGTCTCAGCCTGTTGAAAGGCTCTTGCAAGGTTTATCAAGAAGGCACACACACCCTCCCGTGCTCAGTACCCATGCCTTCGGCTATGTTTCCCACCCCTACAAGGGAAGCAGTGTTTGTAAAATAAAGGTTAGTCGAGGGATGGATGCCTCTCCCCAGGGACCTGGCAAGTGCTCCCTGGTGCCATGCCATGGAATTGAATCCTTTATTTATTATTTAGGAGCCTCCACAAGGGACAATCCACAGTGCAACCAAAACGACAAGGGTGTTATGGTTGCCAGGACATAGTCTTTTGGATACCAACTAAGACAAAAGAGAGGTCAGAACAGGAAGAAGCCTATCAAGTTATGCAAGTTCTCTCTACAAGTGAAAGCTGGCCCATGCTTGCAGGTACCCCTGGGACATCTGAGAGGTCAACGGGCCTTCCAGTCTCTGCTTTCTCTGGAAGGGAGGAGCCAGTACATAGGCGTGCAAGCTACAGACTTGGTTCCTGTTGCTTTTGAATTCTGGAAGTGAGTTGTCATTTGGTTTCACTTATTTCTTAATTTTAAACATATATATATATATATATATATATATATATATATATATATATATATAAAATTTTGTGTGCGTGACTGTTTTGCCTACATGTGTGTACGTGAACCATATGTATGCTTGGAGTTTGTGGAAATCAGAAGAGGTCATTCAATTTTCTGGAACTGAAGTTACAGATGATTGTGAAATGCCCTTTTGGTACTGGGAATTCAATCCAGGTCCTCTGGAAAAGCAAGTTCTTTTAACTACTGAGCTATCTTTTCAGCCCTATGACTTATCATTTAAGTAGTCTGATACAGTTTGAAGGGCTTGTGGCTACTCCACAATGAAGAGTGAAGTTTCTAAAAGCCTTCAGAGATTAGGGTATGTGTGAATACTTTAAGTAATGACCACAGAGCTGTGACCAGTGAGTAAAATGGACTGCTGTATTTGTATTGATCAAATAACTTTAAAAAAGTCTTGCTTAACCTTCCTCTTATTTATATAAGAGAGTTCAAGCGATTGGTACAAATGTTTCCCTTCTTACTTTTAGGAATAAAACTTTTATAACCACCAAAAAAGTTACATAAATATCACATGTTTTCTTTCATTTCCACATTCTGGATTTTATTTAGACACATAAATTGTATGAGTACATGAGTATATAGGGCATGTCCTGTATGTATATAGGACATGAAGACAGAAAAAGCCAGGACTCTCTGAGGGAACAAGAAACAACTGGTAGAGGAGGGTTGTGTGTCTTATGGTCAAAATGCACAGCCCACATGAATGAAATGTCTTCATGACACACGCCACTATGCGCAATGACTAGAGACTAATAAAATTATATTAAAAATAAAACCTACTTTTGCCTCTCGTAACGTTTAATTGTTCCAGAGAAGATATGCATCATTACCGGTTTAGTAGGCTCAGTGTTCTTTCAGAATCAGGAGCGTTCTGACACAGGGCGGAGAGTCTTACAGTTCGGGAGACAATCACAGCCATGGTTTTCACTACAATTTTATCCTTTCACTGTTTACCTAGGAGGAAGAAAACCAGAGTCCTAAGCTTAGGCAGACAGAAGCTCCAGCCAGGGTTCTGGCAGTCATGCTGATCTGAATTCTCACCTCACCCCATTCCTGCAGCCTGCTGTGTCCAGTGTCCTCAGAGGCAAAGCGGTTGTCATCTGGAAGGGACCAATGGGTTCCCTTACTTGTGGTGCCTCTGACCCAGCAGCCCCAGCTCTCCTTGCCCCAAGTTACCTGGAGTATGTTCACAAGTGGGGTCTAGGGCAGCCTGGGTACAAAGGAATGCTGTTCCTTCTTGTCCTTCCTGGGGGTGTGGTGGAGTCAGCTGGGTTTCCTCCACTCTCGATGCTCCTGGCCCTGCCTGAGTCCTGACACAGCCAGAGCTATCTGGGAGGAGCAGTCTCAATGGAGAAAATGCTTCCATAAAAATGCCTATGTGTCTGAAGGCATTTCTTGATTAATGATAGATGTGGGAGGGCCCAGGTCACCCTGGGTGGGGCCACCTTTGGGCATGTGGCCCTGGGTACTGTAAGAAATCAGGTTGAGTGAGTCATGTAAGCAGCACCCCTTCATGACCTCTGCATCGCATCCTACCTCCAGGTTCCTGCCTTGATCTCCTCCCATGATGGCCTGTGTTCTGCATGGTGAAACAAACAAACAAACAAACAAACAAACAAGCAAACAATCCCTCTCCTCCCCAATTTGGTTTTTGTCAGGATTTTATCACAGCAATAGAAATAGATTGATAGAAACATACCTTAATGAGGTGCTTTCCAGAGGAATAAGGAGTGTGTAAAGCCAACAGTTTCATTGTAGACCTGGGATAGGTTACCCCGGAAGACCAGTAGGATGGACCTCCAGGAACACCATAAAACTGGGTGTGTCCACTTGGCCGATTCTCAGCTGGGCAACCTGTACAGGATGTGCATATGCACCTTACAGGAGGTGTGGAGGAAGGGCACTTAGCGCCCTCGCCAGATTACAGTGAGATTAGCCACTGGAGGATATTCGGATTTATGGGTGGAAACCCTTACAGGGGGTCCAAGGAGAGCCTGGAGGCACCTACTAGGCACTGTCCCTCTTGAAGAGGGTGAGCACTACAAGGGACATGAAGCCTGTCTTTGGGACGCAGAGACTAAAGCTGCCCCCTTGTTGCTTCTGTTATCTCTCCTCAGATCCTGGGATCTGAGGTGGGCACTGTAATGGAGTTAGGGGTCTGACTACTGTCCCAGTAGTGGGTCTTCACAGGAAACTGTACTGCCTTGGCAGGTGTGTTGTGTGAACACTTGGTGCCCTCACCCTGAAACCATACATCCTTATCATCCATGTCACTAGGCAGCACACTGCACTGACGCCAAGACAAATTTCCTGACAGAAAACAAAAATCCTGAGGTGAGTGTGCCTGCCGGTCCACCCTTGTGATCTTACTGTGCTCTGGTTGGAGGCAGGAGGATCACAAGTTGGATCATGAGACCATGTCTCAAAAATGTAAAACAAAAACATCCTGGAAAAGAAATTCCAAATATCTCCTTTCTGCTGCAAGCTTGTCTCTGCAGTTTCCAAAGGAAGAAGGTATCCAGGATGCTAGGTGGAGTGACACGCGCCTCCCTCCCACACCTTGCCATTACAAAGAGGGCACACGCATGTCATTAAAAATACATGGACAGGAGAAAGGCACCAATTATAGTTCATATGATATGAGTGATCGATATAATTAAGAAATGACCTCCACTAAAAAGACTAATGAACAGTGTATCCTAGCCTATCTGATATTGCATGAACTAATTAAATATTTAGCAGGTGCTAAGGCACGGGGAAGATGCTTCGGGTAGGCACGCCATAGTTCTACAGCTAAGGGGGCTGAGACTACATCACAGTCATGTGTGTTAGCGTCCCAATGGGGCAGGAAGGACCAGGTGGGACAGTTGTAAAGGACTACCCTTGTATTTCTATCCCTGTACCAAGTGCTCAGGGAATTAGGCTCAGGGGGAAGTTCCATTGATTAAGAGGTAGGAATGCAACTCAGTCGCTTGAGTGTTTGCTAGCAGGTATGAAGCCCTGCATCTCACCCCAGGACAACAGAAAACTGAGTATGGATAACGTGCCTGAAGTGCCAGCACTGAAGAAGTGGGGACAGGAGGATCAGAAGTTCAAGGTCACCCTTGGCTACATAACAAGTTTGAGGTTAGCTAGGGCTACATGAGACCCTGTCTGTAAAAAAAAAAATTAAATTGTATGATCTTACAATTCTAGTTCTTACAGCTTCTTGGGCATCTTTTCAAGTAAACTGTGCCACTGACCTACATAGGAACCAGCAAAGCTTCTACCTCATCTTTTGAAAATGGAAACAGAAGGAGGGAATTATTATTATGATTCTCATAAGAAAAACACCCAGAGATGTTTGCCATGTCAGGGTTGTCACCTGCACCGTTTATCTTCGGTCATTTATGGTAGTCTGTGTTTGCTGCTACACTGAACACCTCCTTCATCAGTGCCTGTGGTGTTCGTATATCCTCTGACTTATGGTAACCCAGGGGTCCTGATTGTGGCAGTGCTGTCTTTAGCATGTGGCTCCTTTGGAGTCCACGACATCCCCTCACTAAGCTACCAAAGAGCAGAGAGCTGTGGGTAGCACCAACAGCAGTCAAGCCACCAAGGCTCCAGAGATGCCTTTTGTCTCTGGTCACCACAAGGAAGAGACAGCTCCTGGTTCTACCTGCTGACAAGAGACCCTCAGAGAGATGAGTGGATTTGCACCTTATATGGCTTGTCTTTGAAATCCACCCATTCATGGATGAACAGTCTACCTACAAAAGGCAGATACAATGCTCTAGGGATCGTCTGCAGGAGAAGGGCTGAGAGGTGCCATTCTCCTCTGGAACAGTTCTACCCCTTTCCTTACCCAGCTCAGCTGTTTTGAGCAACTCTCTGGAGCAGGAGGAGAATGCCAAGTCATCCTTTTCTTTCGATGTCCTGCGGGTTGCATGGCGGGCTGCTTTCAGCTTGGGTGCGGATGCCGATGGCGATGGCTTGCTAACGTGGAATCTGAGCCGTCCTGGAAGCTGAGCTGGCTGTTCCCAGGCAGGAGCACACACCCTCCTCTCTCTGTGGATGCTAGAGAAGCTCAGAACATGGCCCTTCAACTAAGCAGTTGGGAGAGCAATCCAAAATAAAGCTGCCTGGATTGCAGCTTGCACCTCTAGGCTCCAAGAAGCAAACTGAGAGCCCGGGACTCTCCTTTAGAGGACACTGGAGTGCCCCCATTGTGGGGACCTCCCTAGATAGCACCTTTCCGTCCTATTAAGGCTGACTCCAGGGGTGACTACGGGCCCATTGGATCCCTAACTTAGCAGGGCATCTTAGCAAAGGCTAAGCAGCTAGGTGCCCATGCTGTGCAAAGCCAGAGCATGCTTGAACATATGCTGGCGGACATTCTACAGGACATGCCTCCAGTCCTGTGGGACTCAACAGCCCCATCCCCAAGGGAGCAGTCATTATTCCATGGAGACAAGATAGGAAATGACCCAAAGATAGAAATGGATATGTTGGAACAAAATTCAAGGCATTTCTTATCAAATAAAATGGACAGTGTCCATAGGTGACAGCCTGCCCTTCCTCACCTGCAGAGGCCACTGGCCTGGCCTGCCCCCCGAGTATGATGAACCCTCAGTGCAGCGTTCACTTTGCCTTCCCATGTGTTCACCTCCTGTTAACGTGCTCACTCATCTAAGGAACATGTTTGCTTTCTAGAAAGAAAGTTCCCTCAACTCCCTCTGAGTCGGAGGCTTGATGCATCGTGTGTGTTTGCTGGGTGGTATTTGGGGACACTGAGGTTAACACAGACACACTTCTTGTCCCCAGAGACAGTCATGGAAATGGTATTCTATCTCAGAGACCTCTCAGTCAGGCAAAGAAATGATAAACAAATAGAAATAAATAAATAAACCTCAAAAAGTAACTCACAAACATTTTTTTTTTTTTGCAAATATAAAGTGCGAGAGCTATTGTATCCTGAGGGTATGGAATTAACTTGCATGATGATAATTTATATTTTATGTGGGTTTTATTTTTATACACCTGCTTTTCTTTGCAATTCATGAAAAAAACATATTGATATCAAGGCAATTGTTGCTGTCACAGAATTCATAATCCTAACTGGGAGTTTTCACATCAATATGACACGTCTCTTTTATGCTAACTCTGGCAATTTAGAAAAAAATACAGGTTATAAACAGCTAATAAAACTTCCCCATTTGAGAGTCTGATACATTTTTTTTCTCTCTTCAGTGGAGTCGAGTTTTCATTGGCTCTGAGGAAATCGCTGTAGTGCGGTGTGTGGAGGAGCAGTATGCACATGCATTCTGTTTGGCTACATCACAGACCACTTCAGATTATGGTTCACTCTGGGGACTTAGGCCCATGGATTGGAGAATAAAGCTTGTAAAAAGTCCCCGGTATCCTACATCTCAGACATTCATATATTTAAGCCATATGGTTGAATCAACAACCTTGGCCTGTACAAAGCCAGCTGTGAGAGAGTTTGGACTTTGTTGGTCAGGCGGCCTGTGTGCAACAGACCCTTGGAGGTATGGAAACCACAGGCCAGCTGTTGATCTTTGAATGTGAACTGTCTCCCACATGCCTGTGTGTTTGATCACGAGGTCCCCAGATGATGGTGTGGTCTTAGAGACTGTAGACCCTTGAGAAGTGGAGTGTAGCTGGAGATTTCTGTGGGTGGGACTTGACGTTTGACAGCCCAACCTACTTCCTGTTTGTCTTCTGTTTCCAGACTAGATAGACAATATGAACAGCCACCTATGCTTCTGCTGTCATGCCGCCTTCCACTCTATGATAGACTGTGTGCTCTTGAACTGGGGGTGGAAGTAAACCTTTGTCTTGTAAGTTGCCTTGTGTCTGGCATTGGGTTATAGAAACGAGGACAGAGTGAATGCATTAGCAAAGCTTGGTTGGAGGCACTGAACATGACCTCTGTGATAGTTTGCATATGCTTGGCCCAGGGAGTGGCACTATTAGAAGGTGTGGCCTTGTTGGAGGAAGTGTGTCACCGTGGGAGTAGACGTGGAGACCCTTCTCCTAGCTGTCAGAGGATGCCCAGTTTGTTTCTGGCTTCCTTAGGGTGAAGATGTAGAACTCTTGGCTTCTCCTGTGCCATGCCTGCCTGAATGCTTCCATGTTCCTGCCTTGATGATAATGGAGTGACCCTCTGAACTTGTAAGCCAGCCCCAATTAAATGTTGTCATTTCTAAGACTTGCCTTGGTCATAGTGTCTGTTCAGAGCAGTGAAACCCTAACTAAGACAACCTCATAAGGTCCAGGTGTCATGAGATACTGTTGTCTGTCCTTTCCATATTGCTGAAGGTGTCTTGGTTCTCAGGCAGTATCACAGGAGCTGGGGACAGGATGGTTTCCTGGCTGCCGACATTGGGGCCTTAGATCTCTGCCTTGTCTCTCATTCTCCCATGGTGAGAGCTTGTGTTTGTTTAACCCCTTGATCTTTGATTCAGTCTATCTGATAATCACCTTCTACCACCCACCCCAGGGATGGATGCATGGGGCTGGGGAAGGGATGTTATCCAGATGTGGCAGAGCAAATGCACACAATCAGTCGCTCTCAGCCCAGCCCACTGTTAGCTTATTGGACATAGAGCTGGGCCACTGCTGGGCTTCCTCAGGTGTAAGAGGGTATAAGGTTTCTGCTTCATCCCTTCTGGCTTTCTGGTCTGGGTACCCAAACTCCCTGTCCCTTTGGTACCTGAGACAATAAAGGAAAAACCCAGCCCTGCCAGGTTTGCTATCATCATGTGAATCTAGTGAGTATCCAACTTCCCTGGGCTAGGCCTTTGTGTGCCAGGTCTCTCTTCAAGACAGAGCAGGCTCTCCTCCCTGGACAGCCAGAAAGGACAAGGCTGGGGAAGTCCTCAGTGTGTCAGTCATGGCTGTGAGATGTTGACACTCATGAGAAGATTGGTTAAGAGGCGCCTTGTTTGGCATTTGCCCGGTCTGCCATCACAAAAGTTGGACAAGCTGGAGTGTAGAGTCTCTCCGTGTCTTTCCTCCCCAGCTCCAAAACAAACTCAGAAACTTGTAGGGAAACAAGGCCAGAACAGTTTTATTTCTTAAAGGAAATTTTTGGGGTCTTCTTCTCCCTGGGGATTAGATTCTTGTAGGGAACCTGTCTTGGCAGGCCTGGGCGCTTCTTTTAGGAACTGTAAGAAGTGTACAAGTCCCTTAGGTCTCAGTTGATTGCATCAAGACCTCTAGTTTTTGGAGAATACAATAGGCTCTTCATAGGTTCTGGGTTCATCCCCCACACTGAAAAAAGAAAGAAAGAAAGAGAGAGAGAGAGAGAGAGAGAGAGAGAGAGAGAGAGAGAGAGAGCAAGTGAGCGAGCGTGTGATATGAAGGCAAGACAAGATAGACCCCATCAGCAGCAACTGAAGTGTGTTCTGGGGCAGGCATCCATTTTATTGTGAACTCTCTTTATTGCCGGACTTTCTTGAGGGATAGACAAAAGATTTACTATTGTTCAAATGCTGACAGTGGCCGATGCCACTGCAGGCAAGGCTGGTCTTTGACACCCTGAGAGTGTGGTCTCTGAGGTTTGGTACTGACACTTGATACTGGAGACTTGTTCCTCACTCCCAGATCCTGGGTGACACTGTCTGCTCCTCCTTTAGTGCTCTTCTGTCAACCCCATCTTAGAGACATCACAGGGAACAGAAGCTTCATGTGCAAGAAATGGTCCTTCCCTTTGTCTCAGCACCCTCCTTTGAAGCACTCACATGCTTCTTCTATTCAATACTGCTGGTCTCTTCTCAGGCATTTGCCTCTGGCTTCTGCCTCCTCAGCAAGTTCACAGTATTCTAGTATATTCTCTGACCATACCTAGGTCATGCCTGGGTCTTCAGTCAGAGGTGGGTCAGGGTGACATGATGGCTTCCCTCCAGGCAGGTCAGGCCCACAGGTACCTTTCATTCTGTGTTTTCTTCATGTTACAACACAAATACCTGCTTTGCTCATTCATTACTGCAGAAAAAGAAGAGGGGAGATGGGCAGAGAGAGGAAGTGAGGGCACTGGGGTGGGGGTCACAAGAAAGTGGTTGTGCTCTGGAGGCACAAGGTGGCCCCAGGCTGTCTCAGGCAACAGGATAGAGCTTGGCCTGTCAAGTATGCTTCTTCTACAACACAGCCATGGGAGAAAGGGAGAAAATGGAGCATCAGTGAGCATCAAACAAGACCTAGGCTACTTACGACTCCAATGCTACCTGTTTGCTCTCCAGGAGAAACAGTGCAAACATGAAAAGTTACTTTTGAAGTAAACTTTAAAACTCATTTCAGAGTAATGTGTCCAGTCTAGAGAGTCAAGGACAATCCCAGCCTCCCAGGATTTTGGGGAAATGAACCTATTCCATGGACCTGGCATTGCAGATGTGAACCCTGGAGCCTCAGGTATGTGGAAGACTCTGTGCTTTGATGTTCTGGAACACTTAGTCCTCATCTAGAAGAACTGAGACAGAGAGTCACTTGAGGGACACAGTGCCCAGTGCCTGTTACCCTCTGAAGAGGCGGTGGCGGGGACAGGCAGGAACCTACCAACCGCTCTCTCGGGATCCCAACTTTCCCCTTTCCCAGGAAAAAGTAGTGTTATTATTATATTTTTAATTCCCTAATGTGTGACCCAGCGGCCCGTATCATCTTACAGAGTCTGAATGGAAAGGATGGGGCCGGGCTGTGCGGTCAGTGTTTTCAATATCCCCCCTGCCAGCCATTACATCACCCAGCTCCGTCTCTAAGAGGATTTTCAGCAGGATTGGCTTCGTTATTAAAATAGTAATTAATTTTTTCCTCTCCACAAAACCCGGGACCTTCAGATGCGGCCTCGGGAGAGAGGGCGATCTCCTTTGAAAGTGGTCTTTCTGGCAGCCGTAATCGGCTCTCCAGCTTGCGGTACACATGTTCCCCCGTAAATGTGATTAAAGAGCCACACAAAAACCCCCTTGCAGAAAATTAATTCAGTTTCCAGAATAAAAAGTCTGATAAAGTTGTGCGATGGTCCGGTGACAACACATAATAGAAGGGTAGAGTTTGATCCCCTTGACGGATAAATGAATGGCCAGAAAGGTCCGGGAGTTCCCAGAGTAAAAACATCTGCTGCAGCTAATTCACTTTAGCTTGGGGTGGGAGATTCATTAGCCATATCAGGCTGCAGAGTCTCAAATGCCACCAGGAAGCCCCGATTCTCAGGCTGGGACACCACGTGACCTCCAGGCCTGGTGAGAGGGCCTGGCCCACACCACACTGGGGATGAGCATCTCCTGGAGAACCTGGAAAGCTGCTGGGTCTCTTGTGACTAGGGCTGCACCCTTGGCCTTTCGGGCTGACTTCCCAGATGGCCTCTGTCACCTGTGCAGGCAGGGGCTAGCAGAGAGTCTCATCCTTCTGCTTAGGAGCAGCGTGACTTCTTGAGTTTGCTAATGTAGGTTTTGTTTTCTGTTCTATGGGCAGGCTGGTGGCACCTGTCCCTGTCCTGAGGATTAGGGGAGACCTGTCCCAGTGTTCATGATGACTTTGAATGGAGACTCAGAGGCCATTCCCTTCTTCCTACCGAGGAAGGTGTTGGAGGGAGAGGAAGTCATGCCTGTAACACAGCCCAGGGCCCTGAGGGAGGGAGAGGAAGCCATGCCTGTAGCACAGCCCAGGGCCCTGAGGGAGGGAGAGGAAGCCATGCCTGTAGCACAGCCCAGGGCCCTGAGGTGACTGATTTGCACTTTGAAGTTCTTCTGTCCCTCGGGGTAAGAGTTACGTGGGAAAGGCTTATTTTTCACAGGGTTACTAGCCAAGGAGCTCCAAGGTGACATGATTCTAAACTTTGGGTAGCTTCTGGGTTTAGTGACAGTGGTCTATAAGAAAAGGAAAGGCTGTAGAAGTACAGAGAAAATGTGAAGATGAAGGCAGAGGTCTGGGTGATGCAGCCATACGCCAAGGAAGATCTTGAGTGGCAGAAACTGGAAGAGGCTGGAAGGTTCTGTATGGATCCCCCAGGGGACATCTGGCCTGTAGACACCTTCTTTCTGAACTTTGACCCTTGGAGCTGTTGGGGAGCAATCTTCTATTATGTTAAGTGCCACACTACCCAGTTTTAGTCCCAAGTGGACAAAAGTAGGGGCCACACATGACGCAAAAACTCGGGGTCTCAGGTATTCTTGAATCCCTGTGAGCAGGTGACCTCAGGCACCCCAGCATTCTCAACCCCACTAAAAAAGTACAAGTCCCATTTTTTATTTCTCATGCATTTCTACACAAACACAAAAACCTGGAGTGATTTCAAGTGGATGATTGTCAGTGATCATTGTGTTTAAATGTATGAGGTTGCAGAGACCAGGGCTCACTGTGGAAGAGCATCCTCTCGCTCAATGGTATTAATCGAATTCCTCTCCCTCCAACACCTTCCCAGTAGGAAGAAGGGAATGGCTTCTGAGTCTCCATTCAAAGATGCAGCCTCTGTGTCTCCCTTCTCTAAGCATCAAGACCATGCTCCTATTCAGTAAAAGTTAAAAAGTTGCCTCTAAGCACTGGAAAATGAGAAATAAATACAATTCCAACCCCAAATCATCCGTCGCTTAAAAGGCATTTACCATTTCTGCTTCCGTATAAAATGGCGTAGTCTTCTCAGACAGGAGTTAGAGAAGGAAGTCCACGAGGCCATGAGCCACAATGGCTTTACACGAGGCTCACTTGCTCAGGTCAGAGGCAAAAACAGTGCTGCCAGATAGTCTTCCTAATCCGGAGGAGATGAGGAGACACAGGGTAAAGCGCATCTTACAGCGGCAGCTTCTGTACTGAAATAATGTTAGTGCGATTGAGTGAGAGGATGATGCTCTTCCACAGTGAGCCCTGGTCTCTGCAACCTCGCACATTTAAACACAATGATCACTGACAATCATCCACTTGAAATCACTCCAGGTTTTTGTGTTCCTGTAGAAATGCATGAGAAATAAAAAATAGGATTTGCATTTTTTTTTCAGTGTCACTATCACTAGCTTTGAATCTGGACTGGAAATCTTCAGAGCCGGAAGGGCAGAGATCCTTCCCCATTTCATAATTTCATAGTTGGTTTAATGCACTGATTGGCCTGCAGAAACTGTCTGTCAGATGGCATGTGTGGATCCAGGCCTCAACCTGTGTGGGGACACAGCCTGGGACATCACGGCTTGAGTATGTGGCAGCTTGGGCACATGCTACCAAGGCAGATCAGCTGGTGTAGTGTTCCAGAGTATGTCCTAGCACTGAAAGGCTCTGCCGTGCAACTGAAGTCACTTGCCTTTGTGGAGCGGTCTTGGCAAAGCTGTGTCGTGAGGTCACAGTGTGCGCAGTTTGGGATCTACAGGCATGTCGCGTACCCTTAGAGGCCGCTGCTTCTTTGCAGCAGCTAGCATGTGTACCACGTGGCACCACCTCCTCAGCTGTTCAGTGTCTCTGTGCAGTGACTTTGCCGCCTCCTGGCCACCCCGAGACTCACATAGGTGTGAACTGTGTCTAAATCCTCTCTCACGGTTCTCGCTACTTTAGTTTACTGTCGTCCTTCCGTCAAAACTACACGTGCCTCCCAGGCTTCGCTTGGACACCCCTAAGTCTCCCTCACTGAAAAAGACACAGGTTACAGATTTAAGTCTGCTGCTCCTTATAACACTGGGAAGGAAGTCACTGGCTATCCCTTATCAGGGAGGAGTGATCCTTTGAGGTTTCCCCCTCCGCAGCAGCCCCAGTCAGGGTCTGCAGGTATGGGCTAATTGTTCAATTACAAGTGGAGGAGAGATGAAAGGGCAGGAAATGGCTGTCATGGCCCCGGAGGTAACATCTGCAGAAAAAGGAGTGCGCCAGAAAATGAAGTGCTAATGAATGTCCAGCCTCAGCTCCGATGGGATGGATGCGAAGGATGCAGGGATCACTGCAGTGTGCAGGCCAAGCCCCTTTCTGTCTTTCTGTGGTGGAGGGGCTTGGTGGATCAGGAGTCGGGCAGTACAACCTTTCATTTTTAGGTCCACAGGCCTGGGTAGCAGAAGGATCCAGGGATTCTGTGTTTCAGGTTCCCTTTAGGAGGGTCCTTGGCCTACTCTTGCCTCGAGGGCAGCTCTTCACTTGAGGGCCCTTTCTTTGCTCCTTTCAACTCTCCCAGGCTTGCAGCCTGAAGTTCACTTCTATGGCTTTGAGAGATGTATAGGGAGGGATATGTAGAATGCCAGAGTCACCTTCTATAGGAAAAGGACTCTTGGTTTTAAACTCTCAGTGGGAAACTTCTCAAACTTTTACATAAATGACAAGAAAATGTTTATTGTTAACAAAATTTAAGCCAGGTAGCACTGGTGCACACCTTTCATCTCAGCACTTGGTAGGCAAAGGCAGGCACATCTATGAGTTCAAAGCCAGCCTGGTTTGCAGAGAGTTCCAGGAGAGTGATGGTTACAATAGAGAAACCCTGTCTCAGAAAAAATAATGTGTGTGTGTGTGTGTGTGTGTGTGTGTGTGTGTGTGTGTGTGTGTATTCCACATGTACATGGAATCCAGAAGAGAATGTTAAAGTCCCTGGAGCTGGATTCAGAGGCAGTTGTGAAATTTGTGAGATGCCTGATATGAATGTGGGGAACTCACTTTGGGTCCACGGAGCCATTGCTCCAGCCCCGAGTGTACATTGAAAGATATAAATACAGGAAGTGCTACCATTGCCCGTTCTTTTTATTTTATATGGCGTTGCTGCCTTGTGGGTGGGGTAGGCTTAGGTCAAGGGATGGAGAGAGTTTAGTCCTTTGCTTTTATACAACACATTCTGCATTTTCGAGATCCAATGATCATGAGTTGATATATTCAAACTTCAGCAGCAGATAGGCAAGAAGAAAGTGGGAGAAAGGTAGGTTTCTCCTCAGTTTTGGTGTTCACTGCAAGTGCATTCCTGCAACTCCGTGAGAACAGGTATCTGAGCGCCTTGTGTCAAGAGACTCTTGAATCCAGCTGCAGATCAGGCCAAGGAGGACCTCATGACATCATGTCAGGGTGGGGAACTTGGAAGAGTAGCCACTAAGGCAGACAGTCAACTGCTGGCCCCATGTTTTCATTGTTGAATCCTCATGCTGTTGATTATGAATATGCCCCCAGCTCAGAGAAAGCCCTGCCTCTGTGATCTTGCAATTGGTACCACGTCTGACTTAAATGTGTTGCCAAGGAACAAAGGAAAGCCTCCATTAGGCAGGGAATGTCACGATAATTATTTCTGGTGTGAGCATCTGAGAATCACATCTTAAGGTAGACTTTTTTTGGGGAGGCGCTGACGAGTGAATGCCGGCTGTAATAATCTGACGTGAAGCCTTTGTGATCTGACCAAATGAATGTCTAAGAGGGGAATTTATGGTGAAGTCAGATTGTGCGCTACCTCATGAATGCGTTCCTTTTCGAATGTAAATGACAGAAAAATTATTCATTTATACCTATAATCAAACTACAAGTTTAACAGATAATGAAAATGCACACAAAAACTATTAAAATGACACCAGAAATATGGCTTCAATCAACAAAAGGGAAGACGTTCAAAGTGAGTCTCGAGAACTTTAACAAAAAAAAAAAAAAAGAAAGAAAGTAAGAAAAAAAGAAAAAGAAACCCGCCTTCATTATGTTGGATTGGGACTCTGGAATGGCAGGAGTGGTTTAATGGGCTGTAGATACTCCATAGAAAATCATGCCCTGGAAAAGCAATTTTATGTAGTTTCCCCCCACCCCTGAAAACATGCCATTATCTGAGTATTGCAGAGGGCATCACAGAATAATTGAGGAGCAAAGTTGCAAATCAAAAACTATAAGACCTGCCCTGATTCCATCAGGACAGGGGCTACTCCCCAGAGGTGGGGGGGGGTGGGGGGGGGGGAACTGAGCCATTCCCGGTTGTCTGCTCTCCACTTGAGTTTTGAGTTCTGTATTCTTATTTTCCAGTCTTTGCTTTTTGTCGTGAAACATACCTAATGTCTGTGTCCACCTGCTGCTGTTCCCCCTGATGTCCGTGTCTACCTACTGATGTTCCCCCTGATGTCCTCGTCTACCTACTGATGTTCCCCCTGATGTCCTCGTCTACCTGCAGCTGTTCCCCATAATGTCTGTGTCCACCTGCTGCTGTTCCCCCTGATGTCCATGTCCACCTGCTGCTGTTCCCCATGATGTCCGTGTCCACCTGCTGCTGTTCTCCTGATGTCCGTGTCCACCTGCTGCTGTTCCCCATGATGTCCATGTCCACCTGCTGCTGTTCCCCTGATGTCTATCTTTACCTGCTGCTGTTCTCCTGATGTCTGTGTCCACCTGCTGCTGTTCTCCTGATGTCCATGTCCACCTGCTGCTGTTCCCCATGATGTCCGTGTCCACCTGAAGCTGTTCTCCTGATGTCCATGTCCACCTGCTGCTGTTCTCCTGATGTCTGTGTCCACCTGCTGCTGTTCCCCATGATGTCCGTGTCCACCTGCTGCTGTTCC
>LR749544.1:1892159-1987399 GCA_902729485.2 Mus minutoides
ATGATGTCTGTGTCCACCTGCTGCTGTTCCCCTGATGTCTGTGTCCACCTGCTGCTGTTCCCCATGATGTCCGTGTTCACCTGCTGCTGTTCCCCATGATGTCTGTGTTCACCTGCTGCTGTTCCCCATGATGTCCGTGTTCACCTGCTGCTGTTCCCCTGATGTCTGTGTTCACCTGCTGCTGTTCCCCATGATGTCTGTGTCCACCTGAAGCTGTTCTCCTGATGTCTGTGTCCACCTGAAGCTGTTCTCCTGATGTCTGTGTCCACCTGAAGCTGTTCTCCTGATGTCTGTGTCCACCTGAAGCTGTTCTCCTGATGTCTGTGTCCACCTGATGCTGTCCTTCTTGTGTTTGGTTGCCTCATGTGGCCTAGCAGCCAGAGAGAAAAGCTGACCAGATGAATTTAACAATGAGGACAAATCACAGCTCTTGAAAGACAGTAAATGGGTCCTTTCACTGGCAGCTCTCCTCTCTATGCCTTATAGCCAGTCCATCTTTGCTTTCCTGTTTTTAATATGAAGGCTTTATCTAGCCCAAGCCAGTTGTTGCCTTGACTAGTTTCTTAGGAATAGCTGAGCATTGATTGTTGTAAGTTCTCTCTCTCTCTCTCTCTCTCTCTCTCTCTCTCTCTTTCTCTCTGTGTGTGTGAACACTCTCCCCCTTTCAATAACAACAGAGGACTTTCCATATTAGTTTTTTTCTTGATGAATGTTTCTGCCTCCTTCACCATTAAACAGTTAAGTGGTGGTGGGTTTTGGTGGCCTGTCCTTCCCTCTGATGCATTCCCACCAACCTCCAGGTCTCCTGTGTAGCCCCTTCTACTAAACCCTCCCCGCCACACACACACAGCTGCACACCTAGTTCGTGATGTGAGTCTTTCCTCAAAATCCCACCTGCAACACCTACCTCTGTGATCTACTTAGAATGTGGCTACACCTGGTGGCTTTCTAGCCTGTGCCAGCTACCCTTCCTTCACCTCATCCTGCTGCTCGCAAACACTATCCTCGGGCAAACAACACTGGCATCTACCCCCATGCTGCAAGCAAGTGTCAGATGGGCTAGATGGGGTCTCACAATGACACCTGGAACCTGTGAACGTGACCCCATTAAGAGAAGGAAGATTTGTGGTGCTGGAGCCAAGATCATCCTTGATTTCCCAAGGGACACCTAATTTGATGATGTAAGCCTTTTACTGAGTCAGGAGGATTAGGAGTTCAAGACCACCCTTGGCTACAAAACAAGTTCAAGGGGAAATAAGTCTTCAAGGAATGAAAAACAAAAACCAGGAATATATCATATCTGTACTGCTAGCATTTGGGAGGGAGGTAGATGTAGGATGATCAGGTTCCAGGTTAACTTTAGCTATGTCATGAGTTCAAGGCTAGTTCACTGTCTCAGAAGCTGTTTCAAACAACAGCAACTACCACTACCACCACCACCACCACCACCACCACCACAAAAAAGCAAAAAGAGACGCATAGTACAAATCAGAGTGATGGAGGAGGCAGGGAGAAGGCTGAGGCAGAGTGATGGAGGAGGCAGGGAGAAGGCTGAGGCAGAGTGATGGAGGATGCAGGGAGGAGGCTGAGGCAGAACTGGCGTGAAACTATAAGCCAAGGATGTTCTGCAGACCGCCATGACAGAACAGACATTGAGGAAATCCACGCAGTGATCATGAGATGACTCCTGCCTTCCTCTTGGTCTCTGAAATACCATAGCCTTCAGAAGAAGGCTGGGCTGGCAAGATGGAGCCTGGTTGGCTGTTATTCTTTCTGTTCCTTGGTCACTCCTTTTTCTGGCTTGTGATTAGCAGTGTCCTGACTGTTGTCTGCACAGGGTTATGGGGCCTCTTTGGCAGCTGGAACAGGGAGCAGCTTAGATATCATGTTCTCATGGCTCAGAGACATCCTTGGGTGTGTGAGCCTGCTCATTGGCCAAGAACTGAAGGCTCTCCCACTGGAGGACTGGCCTTGGAAGTTGCTCCAGATGGAGCTCTACTCTCCTGCAGTCACGGAGGAGGCACTGGGAGTGAACAGTGAAGAAGGCGATCAGAATTCCTGAGTAAGCAAAAGTGACAGCTTTATTAGAACCCTGCAGAGCCACCAGCCCCTCTTCCCCTTCCACTTGAGCATGTTGAGTGGCCTCCTGCTAGGCTGAGCCTATCTTCTTTCTCTTCCCATTGCCCTGTCTTGCTCATTCCCTTTATAATATTGGTAGCCAGGGTGCAGATAGTACCACCTCCATGCTATCTATAGAGGACAGGCATAAGTTCCTAGATGGGCTCATCCATTGTAATGCATTTGCAACAACAGTGTTTGGGTTCTGTCAATAGGAAGTAGAGCTTATGTGGCCCTACCTGTTATGAGCCAGCAAGTCACCACCGCATCCTTTTTCCTCTTGCTTCCCTATAGGACACCACACAGCTTCCAGTGTCTTTCCTGAATACCAAACTGAAGACGCGCTGGGAGCCCAGCCTGTCCTGGCCTACACTGAAGGGTCTGGTTTCTAGATGCCAACGTGCACGAAGCCCAGAGTCTAGGTCTTACTCTGTGACACTCTTTGCCTTGAGAGATTGATTAAAGCTCTACAAAGCTGTCCCAGGGACCTCAAGAAGAAGAATTTAATTCTACCGCGCATGTTCCAATAACCTTATTATTTATGGTGCAGATTATCAATTGAATGTGTGTGTGTGTGTGTGTGTGTGTGTGTGTGTGTGTGTGTTTGATTGTGTGTTTATGTGGGTGCACACTTGTATGTAGAGGACAAAGGTCAACCTCTTATGTCGTTCCCTTGGTGCTGCCCTCCTGGTTTTGAGACCTGACTGCCTCGAGCTTGTAAACTGTCTACTAAGTCAGACTGGCTAGGCACTGATTCTCAGGGATCTGCCTGTCTATCCAGGGATTGCAAGTTTTCATCACCACGTGTGGATTTTTATTTCAAAAACATGGATTCTGGAGATCAAACACAGGTCCCCATATTTGCAAGACAGTCACTTTACCTTCTTAGCCCTGAATTGTGAAACGTTTGCTATGTAAGCTCAGAGGATTGACAGGAGACATGCAGCGTGCTTAGATCACTATAGCAGCATGCTGGCTGTTTGAATAGGTGAGCTTCAGGTTCATTGAGAAACCTTGCCACCAAGCTAAGGTGGACATTAGCTGAGGAAGGCACTCTGGCCGGAGTGTGTCCACACACACCTATACCCACTGCCTTGCATAGCAAGCTGTCTTCACCATGTGTACAGACAGAGGCAGGCCCTGCTCCTACCTCCTGACCATCCTCTTTCTTATTGCTCCGCTTGCGTCTTTGTGTCACCTACTACTGTTTGATGTCCTGTCTCTTCTGCAACTTTATTCTCATGTCACCTTTAGTTCCATATCTATAATTTCTCCTTGAGAAGCTGCCTTCTGCTGTTCTCCCTGCTCACAGGGTCAGGCAGGCCCTGTGGACAGTGACTCTCTAGGTGGTCACTGGTGCATGCTCTGACAGTGGGAAGGTAATGTTTGTTTAGATGAAGGCCTCTTCGGAAGCTGTGCAGCCAGCAGTACTGGGCTACCAAGGGGTTATGTGAACACAGGTCCCTCTGCACAGGCCGCCCCAGGAGGCTACATCATCCACAAGCCTTTCTCTCTTGCTGCTTGCTTTTGGACTACAACCTTTTCTTTTGGTACCTTATTCTCTGTAAACTCACACCCCTCTTTCAAACTGTCCTAAATCTGTTCTAAAACAGAGACTTAAAAAGTGTAAATCAATCTTAAAGTTTGGCTAGGACTTTAGTTAATTCTAGGATGTTAGTTTTCAGGTTTTACCAAAGAAAGAATAATCCAGAGGAGGATAATTCTCATGGATTTAATTTGAGTAAATGCAGACATTTACCCTCCAAAATTTTTACAACAAGGTTTCACATGCACAAAAAAACTTGTGACAGAACACTCTATATATATTTTAAAAGTACATTTGCAAATTGTTTGTCTTATTCGATCATTATAAAGGAGCGGAGTTGAACAATGCAGTTGGAAAAGTTGAAGACTCCCTTTATCTGATCTTCTTATCAACAAAAGTATTTAAGTATTTATTCACAAAGTTACTCCCTTTTATATTTCAGGCCAATTCTTTCTATTTTAACATTTCCTGCACTCAAAAGTATTTATCTATATCTTTATCTTCATAGAGATGCATCTTAGACAATAGTTGTACCCACATATGAATACCTTTTCTATATGTCATAGAAAAATTGCTTAGGAGATTGAAGAGATAGTTAAGTGGTTAAAAGTACTGCCTGCTCTTATAGAGGACCCAGTACCATTCCTAACGCCCACATGGAAGCTCACGCTAGTCTGTAACTCCAGTAGGAGGGGATTTGACATCACACCACTTTCTGGTCTCCATGGGCATCAGGCACATACCTGGTACCCAGACCTATGGGCAAGCAAAGCTCCCACACACGTTAAAACTAATGAAAATGACAATTTCTTGAAGGGAAAAAAGGGCTCACATTGAAACCACCCCCAAATAAACATTTTTGCTTTTGCCTACACATGATGCATTGATTTTTTAGCCATTTCTACATACTGTAGAGTAATTTTACAGAGACATCTGGTAGCTGTCTTAAACTTTCATTTGCAAAGACTCACTAAATGAGGGTATTCAAGTGGAAAAATTAGTTTTGTGACTTGGGACTTGAGCAGTGAAATCCATTTGTCAGTCAGTCGGCTTCCCCTCTGGTGAGGACATCTGCCCACCTGTTTCCCTCACACAAACATCTCTAGAAACAATCCAGTTTAGGAGACTTCTGGGCTTTTGTGAAGAGCTAGTTTGTGGAAAAAATATGACACAGGAGGAGGGAAAAGCAAGAAAACCCCAAGCTGGGAGTGAGGCCTTAATGAGAGTGGGCAGGTTGGCAAAGCCTGGAAGCTCAACGGCAGAGGTCCAAGTACAGGAAGAGACAAAGCTGAGCCATCCATGGATTGAGAGTAGGTGTGTGAGTGTGTGTGTGTGTGTGTGTGTGTGTGTGTGTGTGTGTGTACAAGGAGCTGTGGGTAGAAATATTCATGGATGTGTGTGCCAGAGATGGACACTGGGTGTCTTCCTCAGCTACTTCCTACCTTATTTCTGGCAACAGGGTCTTTCACTGGTGTTGTCTATGGGCCCTTGAGATCTCTCAGACCCTGAGCCACCAACCAGCATAAAGCGATACTTAAGGCATTTCCTCTAAAATCAGGAACAAGACAAGGTTGTCCACTCTCTCCATTTGTCTTTAATATAATACTTGTATTCCTAGCTAGAGCAATAAGACAGCTGAAGGAGATCAAAGGGATAAAAATCAGAAAGGAAGGAGTCAAAGGATCTTTGGAGATGATATGATAGTATACATGTGGGACCCTAAAAATTCTACTTGGAAATTCCTACAGCAGAAAAACACTTTCAGCAAAACAAACCAAAATTAACTAAAACAAAACAAGACAAAAAACAAGTTTAGATGAGTAACTCTTCTATTTACAAATAACAAATGGACTGAGGGAAAAAAATCAGGGAAACACCATTCACAATAGCATCAAATATTACTAAACCCTAACTGAGCAAATAAAAGACTTGTATGATAAAACTTTAAGACACTAAAAGAAGAAATTGAAAAAGATACCAGAAGATGGAAAGATCCCCCATGCTCAGGGATTGGTAGGATTAATATAGTAAAAATTGCCATCCTCCCAAAAACAATCAGCAGATTTAATGCAATATCCATCAAAATCCCAACAATTTTTTTTAACCCTATATGCCCTTTCCATACATATTATGACTTTTGGTGCAGTGTTTTTATGGGGTTCTGGAGTGTGTGAACGAGTAAGTCTGTGTGTCTATAAGTAACTACACTGATTGATTGAGTGTGCGAATGAGTGAGTCTGTGTGTCTATAAGTAACTACACTGATTGAGTGTGCGAATGAGTGAGTCTGTGTGTCTATAACTACACTGAGCTTAGCTCTACTTATGAAGGAAAGAGACGGAGCTTGCTGTACACATGCCGTGTCATAGCAGAAGCCGTGCTGGGAGCTGATTTCAAACCCTTGCTCAAGCCAGGCAGGTATTCACTAAGCAACCCCCTCTGCCCTGCGACATGTTTAATTTGATTTTGTAAAGGGAGCAGAGTGACAATGACCTATGCAACCTAAGTTGGTATGAGTGTATGCCACAGTGCTCGAACAACTAAGATGACATTTTTTTTCTATGATAAATGCCTGTCATTAAGTGTAAAAAAACAGACAAATAAAAAGACAACAAGGAGGAGTCCTCAGTCTGTCTTCTAGGGTTTCCAGGTGTGCAGTGACTGATGGATGAGAAACACCACCGGAGAATCGGACGGAACACGCAATACTGGAAAACGGGAAAGAACCCGAGTGTGTGAACGTGGGTGACTGTCAAGGGATAAAGGTGCCAGTGCGGTGGGAAGGAGGGTGTTTAGGACACTCTGGGCACTAGGACATGGATGGTGGGATTTGGTAGCATGTAAGGTTTGGGCCAGACAGCAGGATCCAACCCTGATGGCAGGGCAGAGGTAAACTTACAATACAAGAAGTCAGGTGGAAGTCTGGGGCTAAGAAATCGACTTTCCACCCATCTCAAGTCAGCTCTGCATGTGTGTGTGTGTGAGTGTGAGTGTATGAGTGTGTGTGTGTGTGTGTGTGTGTGTTTTAAGATCTAGGCACACAATAATCAGACAAAGGAATTATAAACTTTACTGGAAATTATGACAAAGAATCTCCAGGGCTTCTATAGAACTCTTGAGATAAACATAGACTGTAGTAAGACCAAGCTTGATAAAAAGAACATGCCATACTGGTCTGTCTCAGAGCCTCTGTTTCAGTTTTGCAGAGGGGAACCCCAGAAAGAGGGCCAGAGACTCACTGCTGATGCTATGACAATCTCAACCCTGCCCTGCCACACACTGTGCGTGAATCCGGAAGGAGAAGAACCACTGTGGGTGGCCTCCTAGGTCAGCTACCCTCCCCGAGCTCCTCCCAGGGGGGGGCATCCCATGGAAATGGCTGCAGATGCCTCAGGGCAGCAGCTCCACCACCTGGCCAGCCACAGCCCACACATGTGCCCACCCCTGAAGTACTGTTGTCCTACTGTTGATGGGTTCGTAGCTGTGTCCTCAGGGCATGGAAGATGGCCACCATGGGCAAACAGCACTTCCCGAATAGAACCAATAAACACCTGATGGCCAGGCCTGGATCTTCAACAGTGACCTCCAAAGGCAATTTGATGATCTATTGGAGGTGCAGGACTGAAGGAAAAAGGCATCCCTGGGATCGCTCAGGAGGCTTGGTCCTGGGGTTGTCATTCCCAATGGCCACCTGGCATATCCTGATCCTGCTTATGGCTGTAGGTAAGTATAGCCGTGGCAGGCACTGCATTTTTAAATGCTACCACCCCCCACCCCCCGCCCAGCAGGCCCTAGATGGGTGGCTACAGGGTCAAGCCTTGCATCTTGTCGTTCTGCACATGGGTGACAAGTGACACACAGCACACTAGAAAACAAAGCACCCATCCCGGCTGGGCTCCCACTGGGAGAGCAGAGAGACGGCGACGCTACAGGGCCGATAGTCTGTGACTCTGCACATGCCATGCATGGCCTGGGTGGGTCTGAAGATACCCAGGAGGTGATCTATGGGATTCAGCTATGCTATGTCAGAGCACCAGATATGGGGAGAGAAGCTGCCTTCCCCACCTCCTGCTGCCTTCTTTGCTCACAGCTGGCATGGCCTTTACTTTGCATGAGTGGGAACCACAGGTGTGCCACGTTATCAGCAATGATTGTACACACTCACCAGATGTAGAAGGGCCCTCAGCCCCTCTTCCATTTCCCCCTGGACACCGCCTCGGCAAGATGCTGGTGTTTTGCATGCGTACAGCTCCTTAGAAAGATGGTTCTATGAGTGAGTATAAATTGTTAATTAGGATTGTTATCACTATTTTTCGTTACATGCAGATTAGTCATTTGAACCTTGTTCTCCTTAACTGTAGAAGGAAACTGAATAAAACAACATGGTGTCTCCCATGAATTATGGAAGGGCCAAGCTGCTGTTATTGCTGCATAAGATGCAAGTTGAGCATCAGTGGGGAAAAGAAAAAGATAAAGCAGTCGGTGTTAACCATACCATCAGAAATCAGAGTCTCCTGGGTTGTTGTTCTGTAAGGCAGTGAGCTACTGTTTACAGTGTTCTGTTCTTATCTACACATCTGAGCATGAGGACTGGGCTCTGGGCTTTGGGGAGCCATCTGTGGAGCACAGGTCACTATCACTCTGCATTTACGTGTTTGTCTTTGAATCTATTACCAGTCTGCTGTCTCCTGTTCCCTCATCTTCTCTGTGCTGACCTCTTCCTTCCTAATATATAAGTAACTTTTCAAAAGGCAGCAGTGGTGAAGTATAGGCACACTAATAAACTATCATCTATATCCTTATCTATATCCCTATCTATATCCTCATCTATATCCTTATCTATATCCATATCAATATCTATATTCCCATCTATATCTATATCCCTATCTATATCCATATCTATATCCTTATCTATATCCCCATTTATATCCATATCTATATCCTTATCTATATCCTCATCTATATCCTTATCTACATCTATATCTATATCCTTATCTATATCTATATCCTTATCTATATATCTATCTATATCTACAGTGTTAAGTTAGGTGCACATATGCCTGAGATGCCACTGCCACCATCAAATAAATGGGTAATTTCCTTTAACAAAAAGTTCTTTCTAATTCCCTCTTCCCTTTTTGTCTGTAGAAATCAAGCTGTGCATTTGTTAGAATTTCCCTAGTGTTAAATGCACAGGACTTGTTGGCTGGCGTGTGCTATGGGAATGGCTTCAGTGTCTTTCTCACATCCAGTTGTGCTGCAGGGTGTACCATCCAACATCCTTTGCTACCGGGCATTCCATAGAATGGAAAGCCAGTCTGCTGATCACCTACATATGGATAATTGGGAATCCTCTGGGCTCCGCCATTACAAACAATCTGAGATGAACATTAGTGCCCTGACTTTTGTGTGGGCATACTGATTGACTTCTCTTGAGTACAGAGCACAGGTAGCCTGAGGCAGGATGGCCCAGCCACTGGCTCGCTGACTTTGTGTAAACTGAAGCTCAGTCCCATGTTCTCTCGTCCCACTATCCAAGTAGGTGAAGGGCTGGTAAGGGCACAGTGGGTCATTCGACCATAGCTATGTCTGCTACACCCAGTCACTCCTGATGCTGCTGGGATTTCCAGACAGATGTGTCACCTGCCCTTTATTGTCCCTTGAGTTATTGACAATGGACCTGAGTTCTGGAATGATGGCCTCATGAAACTTCCTGTAGAGATTCTCTGGAGGAGGCAGCACACACAGCTATTCCATGGCCAGAAGTTGAATTCAATGTGCCAAGTGTTGATGTATAAGTTTCAGCAGAGGCCTGGCCCCTGTCTCTGAGTGTCTGTTCTGGGCAAGGTATAAACAGAGCTTGCTTTTTCTTGGCTGTCTGTTGTTGGCCTGCCCTGGGACTGATGGCCCTTGGGCTCACGAAATCTCGTTGTTTTGATATCTCAGGACAAGTTCATGGTCACCACACTGCTTAATTCCAGCCCTTCAGAGAAGTCAGGAGAGGCACCTGGGCTCAGTAGGGCCAAGTTATGGGGTGGGATGGGATCCAGCTCTCAGATGCAAATGACTTTCCAACTCAGCATGCTCTGGATCCTGGGGAATTTTCTTGGCTGCTTACCTACCTAACCTATGTTTTAAAAAATCCCACTGGTAATAAACATCTCAGTTACAGAGAAATCTGAAGTTCAATTCTCTAGAATATAAAACACAAACTCAAAAAAGCAAAAGAGGTAACATTAACCCCCATATTTGCTGCTAAAGGGATGAAGCCGAATTTGAAAGAGATCTAAATAATCCCAATTAACACCTTGCTTAATGACCCACAGGATGTAACCTGTGTCACATCTGTGAACACACACATTTTCTTCTGTATCCTTAATGCAGGCTGCAGTTTTGATAGTCCAGAGCTTATTAGCATTTCTATTTATTGTTATCTACTTTATTAAGTAGGTTTACAGTGGTCTCCTGAACATGTTCCTGGCATCATGAACACATCTGCTTTTCCACATCAAGTCCTTCACTGGACAGTTGGCTATGTTGAGGATGGGGATGGGGTGTACAACATCTGGTCAGAGATGAACACTCTCAGGGTCATGGACTCAACAGGAGAGAAGAGTAAACATGAGGTAGAACATGGTACTCTGATGTGATGAGCTGTCTTTATTTAAACAGTGTGCATATGCTTTCACTTCCCACCATGTTCCTTAAATACCTGTTTTATGTGTGCACGTCTGTCCTTCTCCACAGAATGATATCCCCAGTCTCAGCCTCAGGGATGGCATACGGGAAAGCAGGATATACTGAGCTGTAGAGGCTTCACATCTGTCAAGTTAACCCCATGGGCCTGCACACATCTATCAGTGCTGGAATGGATTAATGGGCTGTCTACCTTGGGCACACGAGGGCAGGAGGACATCCCAGCCAGATGCTGTAGGTTGGGTGTTAAATGTCCCCCATGGGCAGCTTAGTTTGAACTTGGGGCTCCCCAGAGGCTGTTTTGGGAAGTTGAGGTAGGCTTTGAGATTTTTGCCCGTTCTCTTTTTGGGCTTACTGCCTGCTTCCTGTCCCAGCGAGGCACAAAGCAATGAGGAATCCTAGCTTTAAACCCCTACACTCCTGCTCTCCCATGAAACTGCTCAGCTGACAGGTGGGACTGTATTCCCAAAACCTGTGACAAAATAAATCCCTCTACCTTGAAGATGTGTAAGGCAGGTTCTTTGTCACAGAAAGAAGACAAGCAGTACAACGTGACTTGGTTTTGAGACCCAATGACTCTCACTGTCTCATTTATCTGGTGGTGAGATCTGGGTGGAAAGGTTTGGGTAAAAAACATAATTTGGGTGGAACACTTTCCTGAAAAGCAGGAAGAGAAACCACTTCAGGAGAATATGTGAGCCAGATGGTATAATCCCTGGGATTTAATAACAGGTTCAACCATGAGCCTTGGATGTATGATATATGTGGAACCACCATCTACTTGCTCTTCCCATGAGCCCTTGTGTAGATACTTCTTTCATGGGTGTTATCCAGTTCTTTCCTGTGACCCTTGTCACACTGCAGACAGATGTGAGTCTCCAGAACCTGGTAATTGTCTGCACTGTGTCTATAGTTGGCTCACAGCCAGCTCACTATGGTCTCTCACATTCTTCTCGCTTGTCTTTATATCTTTAAGAAGAATGAAAAATATATAACATAGGCATACCAGTGTGTGCCTGCATCTCAGAACCTCAGAGGCGGAGACACGTGCAAGGCCAGCTTTGGCTACAAACAACTTCCTCTCCACACCCTTTGAGCTCCAGATATTCCGAAGGAATGATACATCATCCTCTTCATTGTGAAAAAAGAAATCACCCAGGCAAATCAATTTAAGGGAGGGGCAACTTATTGGCACATGTTTCAGAGATTTCAGATCATAGTTAGTTGACTCCATTGCAGTAGGCGTTTGGTGAGGCAGGAAATCATGGCAGCATGTTATAGTGGATAGATGTTCTTGCTACCGCACATGGCCAGCAGGCAGCTTGACAACCAGAGGAAGAGACAAGGACCAGGTGTGCTCTGCAAATCCACACCCTAGGCATCTACTTCCTCCAAATTGGTCCTATCTTCTCATAGTGTGCTCAGTTGTGAACTTACCAGTTGATTAACCCATTAGCCACTAACATCTCTCAATAGTGCCACCAGCTGGGGGGCCAGGCCTCTATCACATGGTCCTCTTGCTTTCTACCCAAGTTATACCAGGAGAAAAGGTGGTAAATGCTATGATATCAGTGAATGCATAAACAGCTGCCTCTTTGTGGTTATTTGGGCAGAACTGCTAACATGTATGTCTCTTAAGCATCCTACTGGCTAGCTGTTCATCCCCATAGGCNGAGCTACCCTCACTAGCTGTTCATCCCCATAGGCAGTTCAGTCAAGAGCTACCCTCACTAGCTGTTCATCCCCATAGGCAGTTCAGTCAAGAGCTACCCTCACTAGCTGTTCATCCCCATAGGCAGTTCAGTCAAGAGCTACCCTCACTAGCTGTTCATCCCCATAGGCAGTTCAGTCAAGAGCTACCCTCACTAGCATCGGCCCTGGGCTGAGGGGTTTTCTGGAATGAGAACTGTATAAGTCAGTTTTCTTGTTATTTTGACAAAATACCAGATAAGGCAACTGAATCAAAGACGTGGTTCCATTGACTTACAGTGTGGGACGGGACCTAGTCTACCACAGGAAGAAAGTCACAGCATGGCTGCTTATATTCTGTCTGCAGTGTAAAAACAGAAAGAGATGGCTGTCAGTACTCACCTCTCTTCCCCCTGTTCGACTCAGCCTGGGGATGCCATGAGACAATATTGCCCATGTTCTGGGTGGATTTTCCTTTGTCAGTTAAGCCAGTCTGAAGACACCCTCACACACATGCTCAGAGGTATTTCCTAGTGTGTGGTTCCATCCAGTCAAGTTGGCAATGACACTTAGCAAACTGAAACATTGGTTCCCAAAGCATTTGCCCTTATTCCCTACCCCAATGTACACATTTCTGCTTCACTTGGCTCTCTGCGATATTATTAGCATCTAGTGCCTTGCATTCATTGGCTGCGTGTCCGATGATATATTTTTTTTCTCTGACATATAGTCCTAGGACAACAGGAAGTTTTTTCTGTGTTCATATCTATGTTCCCAGCCCCTGGCAGAGCACATGCTTGAATCATTGGGGCTTAATAAAAGCCCATCATGTGAGTAAATGCTGATAGTGTTGCCCTACTAAAGGTCTCGCTAACCTTTAATCCACCCAAACCCAGACCATGGCTTAGAATGAACAAGATAGGTATCTTCCTGAACCAAGTGACATGTCACCCAGGATCTACCTTTCCTCCAAACTCACTCATGACATCTGGGCATCTGTTTTGATGTCCCACTAAGTAGCCCAGGTGCCTCTCTGACATTCAGGTTCTGTAGGCACACAGCTGTCACCAGTCCAGGTTTGGAACATAGGATTTACGTCAAAGGAAACCCAAGGAGAGCCCCATTTAGCAGAAGCAGCTGACACAGCGTGCTGCTTCGTTATTCTCTGATCACTTGGGAATTTGAATTTGAGATATTCTTTTTATGAAAGTGTGGCGATTGGAATAAGAATGGTCCCCATAGGCTCATAGATTCTAATGCTTGGTCACCAGTAAGTGACACTATTTGAAGGGATTTAAAAAGTGTTGCCTTGTTGGAGGGAATGTGTCATCTGGGGTGGGCTTTGAAGTGTCATATGATCAAGTAAGGTCTGGTGGCACTCTTTTCACGCTGCCTATGGATCCCGATGTAGAAGTCTCAGTTGCCTCTCCAGCACCATCTCTGCCTGCATGCTGCCATGCTTCCCACCATGATGAAAATGGAGTGAACCTCTGAACCTGTAAGCCAGCCCCAATGAAATGTTTTCCTTTATAAGAATATCTGTGGTTATAGTGTCTCTTTGCAACAGTGGAACACTGACTAAGTCAGGAAGCCCCTTGTCCAGTGACTTTGATGTGATTCTAGGTGGATATTTTCTTTATGATTTGTTGGTCTGTCTAGGACACGTTGTGGTAGAGATCCCACAAAAGTCGATAATGACTGGATTAGTCATGTGTCAGATTCTATCTTTCAACCAGGTTTTCATTGGTCAAAAAGAGCTTTCTGAGAGTCCTCTTCTGACTCCTGAGTGAGCGGGCAGATAAAGAATATCTATCACTGTGACCTTGGTTCTCACCTTGCACATAGACACTTTCCCACACTCAACCTGCCCCTCCCCCACAGGTATGGATTTGAAGGCTGAGCGGGAAGACTGTTGGTGCTGGTTCCTCTTTGTCTACAGGAGCGTGATGAGACACAGTGTGAAGCTCAACTCCTCATGCTTCCTAGATGGTGTACGGAAGAAGGTGGTGGGAGGCATCGGTCATGTTTAGGGAGGACGGAGAGTTACCAAAGCACGAGTGAGCTTCCTGCTCCTTCTTTCTCCTCTCCTCTGGACTGAGGGATATGCACAGACAGAGGTATCCAAATTATCTGCAAACTTAGTAGAGTCCAGGAACATGTGGGGTGATGATGAGGGACATGGAGTCAAAGAGAACCGGGTGCTATTGCTGGATCAGAGAAGCCGAGCTGGGGACATCAGTGGGCCTGCCTAGGCAGCAATGACAGCAGCTTCCTCAAATAAACTTTCACAAAAGTTGCACCGAAACAGAAGAGTGACACCGCGTTTGCAGAAAATAGGCCGTCCCGGTGGCATTTGTTTCTGAAGGAATAAAGCAGAACTTCTTCCTAGGAACATGTACACTTCCTCTCAAGCAAGGGCGGGGAAGCCAACGCCTGAGCCACACTTAAGCATTTCACCTGCAGTGTGCATGGACGGTGCACAGAGGGAAGGACGGGTGGGGTTAGGCCAGGACTCTGGAGATGCAGAACAGCTGAAAGGGCTGTGATGTGCTTGACTGCTGGGGCTCACAGAGATGTTCTCTTTCTAATAACCCAGCATGCATCTTCCCTGTGAACTTCCGAGTGCTTTTGTTTACTAGTAGGTGCAGTCTTTTCACTCTGTGACAGGAGATTGTCATTTATTGAGTTCACTCAAGTTTCACATTGTGACTTTAGATTACCATCTACAGAGAGCTTCCCAGTTAGTCCACCCCCTCCCCACAAAATTTTTTAAAAAAGGATAAAGAAAAAAATAAAAGAAAAATGTTCTTATATTTTCAGTAGTTTATGATATTGTGTTGGGCCATGTCACAGGTATCCTGGTGGCACATAACAGCCTTCGGGCCTCAAGTTGGACACACCTGAGAACATACCTATGACATAGGGTTATTTCCATATGTTGAAATCACACAACGATATAAAGTTTTGAATCCCAGGATCCTGTTGCTACCGTTCAAAGCCAAAGCCAGTCAAGATATCTGGGACACACAGTGCTCCGTGTGTCTGGGAAGGGATGGAAAGAAAACACCCAACCCAGGGCTTGAGAAGGAATCTTGCAGTCTTTTGGGTGAGTTTGGACTTTGTAACACCAACAACAGTGAGATCCTAAGCAAAATGCCCACTTGCCAATTTTAACCTTTCCAGTTTCTACGTAAAGTAACAAACACCATAGAAACTGCAGTTACAGGGCTGAGGAGACAGTTCAATGGGAAAAGAACTGGCTGAACAAGCAGAAGGACCTGAGTTCTGACCCCCAGGACCCATGCTAAATATCTGGCACAGAGCTGGGTAGCTGGAGACAGAAGGGCATCTGGGGCTCATGTGTGAGCTTTCCAGCTTGGCTGAAGCCATAAACTGCCTGTTCAGTAAAAGATCCTGTGTCCAAACTCAAGGTAGAAAGAGGATGAAGAAGTTCACCACCTACATCACCACACACATAAGCACTCACAATCTCTCATACACAAATGTACATATACGTACTTAGAAGCAGTGGATAAAATTAGGGGCTATTGCCACTGTTATTATTAACTGCCATTCTTACAGCTTGATTATGTTACAATAATTTCCCACGAGACAAAAGGTTCAAAATGCTCACAGTTCGCCTCTAAACTGAGGCTGCCTAGAAAGAGGCCACAAGGAGAGCTTGCACAAGGCAGCCCGAGTACAGCTTCCCAGCGCAGAGTGTGGGTGTCACGTTGGTGCCAGGCCCTGCGGCTCTCCTTTGTGGAAAGTGACGGTTTCCCAAGGGGCTATGCCTTGGCAAGGGTTGAGGGACACCGACTGTGCGTCCCCTCCCAGCTGCAGGTGAGACTCCATGAGAGCAGCAGCTGCTGGCATGTGAGACAACAGACATCATGAGGGAAGCAGATTCATGACAGCAAAACAACCAGGAGATGCCATTTATAATCAGGGAAGGCTTTGTGCATGTAGGAACTTAGGCCCCATCCACTGCTTCGGTTTCATACGCAGGACGTGGAGGCCCTCCACCACCATGTCTGAATAAACTAGATTAGGGCTGGCCTTTTCTCCCTGCAGGCAGATAGCCAGTGGGACTGACTGGTTTTCCTAAGGGAGTCAGAGTCTATCTTTTGTCCTCGTGGCCGAATTCCTGCTGACCTTGCTCCCCAGACCTCAGATAGCTAGTCAGGGCAACCTGAACTCATACCTTTTGCGACCAGTGTTTCATTGCTAAATGCTTCTTTGAGCCACAGCAGGGCCCTAGAGGGCTCCTTTTGTGCCAAGAGCATGTTTCCGGAACAAACGAGTGCAGATTTCCCACATTTTGCTTTTTTTTTTTTTTTAAACCAATCAGCATGGCCTTCTGTAATTTCAGACCAAACTTGGGAACATGTGGAAGAAAACAAAGGAGGAGAGTGAGGAGGAGGACGGCACCGATGAAGCATTATCCTCCGGGCTGCTGGCTATGAGGCTGCTTCTGGCATGAGCTTGTTAGGGAATCTCTGCTGATAAACCTGATGCAATAAGTTAACCCCCAGAGGAAACCTTTGTGGGTTTAATCTGCAAGGTAGGCCTCCTGAAAGATCTGTGGCTGTTGAGGTGACATGAGAATGTTCCTTACTTGTTGTGAGGAAATGTGGTTGTACAAATAATGTCCACAGTACAGAATGGACGTTGAGACTCGTCTGTGGACTTCAGGACTTCTGGCCCATGTCCCAAGGGTTTTTCCCAGTCATCACCTGGATTCCCATCAAGGGTATGTGTGGTCTTCAGGACAGAGGCACACAGGGCTGTGGTCTGCATGGATGTTTCCTTCAGGACTCTGGCGGCTGTTGTCTCTAGGACTGGAATCTCTGTGGGCATGTTTTCAGAGTTAGGCTTGTCATGGCTGTTGTCTTCTGGGCTGTGGTTTCAAAGGAGGACTATGGTCTTTACGACTGTAATTTTTGTGGCCATGCTGTGTAGAACAGGGGTCTTCAGAGACCCTATCCTCAGCTTCATAGATGTATAGCTGTGACTTCAGGACTATGGTCCTCAGGGCTATGTGTTTTCAAGGCTGTGAGTTTCAGGACTGTGGTCCTCTGGGCTATGTGTTTTCAAGGCTGCGAGTTTCAGGACTGTGGTCCTCTGGGCTATGTGTTTTCAAGGCTGCGAGTTTCAGGACTGTGGTCCTCTGGGCTATGTGTTTTCAAGGCTGCGAGTTTCAGGACTGTGGTCCTCTGGGCTATGTGTTTTCAAGGCTGTGAGTTTCAGGACTGTGGTCCTCTGGGCTATTTTCTTTGGGATATTGCTCTTCATGATGTGGACTTTATGGCTGTGGTGTTAATGTCTTTGGTCTTCAGAGCTAATGCCCTGAGAGCTGTTGTCTTTAGGACAGTGGCCATAGGTGTAGGGGTCCTTAAGGGTGTCATCCTCTTGGATGGAGTCATCAGGGCCAAGGTTCTCAGGTGTACCATCCTCAGCAGTGAGCGCCTCACCTCTGTTGCCCTCCGAGAGTCAGGTTTTCTGAGCATTGGTCTTCCAGACTGTGGTCTTTAGGGATGGAGCTTTCCAGGGCTCATTTTTTTCAGGGATGCAGTCTTCAGTGCTATAGTCTTCCTCTATGATCCTCAGAGCTGTAGTCCCTGCGGCGAGGCTGGATGGATAGTAAACTGTTGGGATGCACCTGGCTCTCCCTCCCCAGCACACACACTGCCGTGGTGCTTATGTTTTTTTTACTGTACATTGCTGGGACTGAACTCTAGTCCTCAAGTTTGCAAAACACTTTATCAGACGAGATAAGTTTCTATGCTAGGTTTTTGGTCTTTAAGGCTATGTTCCCACAGCCTGGTCTTCTGGGCAGTGTTCTCTGCAACTGTAGTCATCATGGCCTTGACCACCTGTACTGTGGTCCTCAGGACTATCAGTTTGGGCTGTAGACTTCTCAACTGTGGTGTCAAGGGTCTGGGTCCTGAGGTTTACAGTCTTCATGGCTTTCAGGTCTATAATCTTCATGGCCATGGTTTTGGGGGTTGTGGTCTTCTACACAACAGTTATTAGGAGTGAAACAGTACCTGTGGTCTTAATGTTTGTGGTTCTCATGGTCAAAGCTATGGAATTCATAGCGGCAGCTCTGACAATAGTGGTATCTGAACTTTGAGACTGTCGTCCTCATCTCTTTTTCAATGCTTCTTTCTTGCCCCAATGTGTATTACTTCCCATTACCTTCCCAGCCTCCAAAGTTCAGGTAATTAATTAGTTCTTAAAAGAGATCATCAGTCACTACTCTGAACCCCATACTGAACCCTAAAATATAGTAGAGAGGACCTACTGTCTCCAATAAGAAGGCTGGACATCTGTGTGTCTCATAAGATAAAGATGCTTAAGATGAAGTTTAACTTCTAGACTCAAGTTTTGCCTGTGCTAGTGCAAAGTACATGACCTTGGGCAAAGTAGCCAGCACTACCTATCTCTTCAGTCATCTGTAGTGAGGTTAAAAGACTGTTGACCCTGGAAGTTGTTCTGAGCATTGGAGGAGAGTTCTGTAAAGTGCCCAGTATTGTCAGAACACAGAGGCTCCGGTGTGGCAGACAATATGTTGCATTCTTGTCTTGACATGGGCCTTGCATCGTGACTCTGGTTTTGTGGTGTCTCTATTTTCTCAGTGGGAGTCTCTGGGGTCAAGTGAAGAAGTGCCCTACAGCAGACAACTCCCAGATGTGGATTCCTTTGTTGGGATACAGAGATGGACAGGAGGATGGCGACCAGGGGCAGCAGACTCACCTGTTAGCTGTAGAAATTGCTGTGTTCCTTCTACACTGAGTCAAGCTTGGGGACGTGGCTCTCCCATGCCTGGCCAGCCAAGTCTCCATGATGATCTAGGACCAGACTAGAGTCTGAACATTCCAAAAGCTTCGCTGGTGTTAAGGAGGATCTGATAGTGTCTAGGGCTCTACTGAATGTCTCCAAGTGGCTTGAGATGGAGCTTATGGTGAAGGGAGTGGAGCCATGGAGCAGCCAGAAGATTCGGCAAATAAGCAGTAGAGGATACTTCGGTGAAAGGAAACCTTCTGTGTGGAAGGTGTGCAGAATACAAGGAAGCTGTGAAATGCGGGGAGCCACATCTGAACTTATGTGTCAGTCCAAATTTTAGTGGCTGTTCCTCCTCAGTGCCTCAAACTGGGCACCTGTTCTGAGCTGTTTTCGGTTCTGTGGTGGTTCCCCTAGAGCTCTTCATGGTGGCTCTAGAAGGGAAGGTACCCATGGAGAAGTAGGTCAGAGACAGGCCCGTGTTGTTCACAGGCACCGATGACCACAGCTCAGAGAGGGCTTTGGAGCCATCAGCCCAGGTAAATCCAAATGAGATATGCTGATAGCACAAGTGGTCCCCAGATGTCTCAGAGCTGCTGCAAAACATGCAAGACAGCCCAGTGGTAGCAGCCAACAGGCTGAAACGGTACCTGGGATGAAGGGGTTAGTTAATGTAGTTTTCCTGGCTTTTCATGGGGCTACTAGAAAAATGTACAAATGACACATGGCCCACACTCTCACCTCTCAGTGCGGTGGCTGTGGGCCAGCATCTGAGGGGTCCCACATTTCAGAGTGCTGAGCTGGGGTGCTTTTCTTAGCATCCACTGAAGCAGTGGTTCTCAACCTCTGAGTCACGCCCGCTTTGGGGGCCGAGTGACCCTTTTACAGCGGTCACCTAAGACCACCAGAAATATCAGATATTTATAGTATGATTCATAAGAGTAGCAAATTTACAGCTATATAAGAGCAACAAGAATAATTTTACGGCTGGGGGTCACCACAACACAAGGAAGGGTCCCAACATTAGGAAGGTCAAGAACCGCTGCTCTGGAAAGTTCTATTAAATACTCTCCCACTTCAGGGAGCTGCTCTCACTTGGGTGCTGAAGAGTCCCGAAGACTGTTTCCCAAAGCGGTGCCAACCAGTCTATGACAGGGTCCTGGCTTGTGTCAGGGCACACAGGGAGGTATGTGAGGAAGAAGCATTTAAGACTTATTCTTTCTTTCCTTTCCACAGACTTTCCATCCTATGTCTACTCCCCCTGCTACCTTCTTTGCATGTGCTGTAACAGACTGGTCCTCTCTCCAGGAAACTAGGTACGCAGTACCCACTGCCTTTAGCCTTTGATCCAGAGTTGGGTTCCTATAATGTCTTTCTGTGCACCTCCTAAACATGCTCTGATACACTGGCATCCTCTAACACTGGGAGTCCTAACTCTGACCTGGAACCCCTACCCTCTCTGAGCCTTCAGTGAAAGGCCAGCTTCACTGCAGGGAACGGGGTCTCCTGGGAAGGTATTGTGCTGGATCCTTGGGCCCAAGGAGCCTAGGCTTGTAGTCTGACACATGGTTAGCATTGATTTGGCAACTAGTAAGAAAATGGACCAGGAGGGGCTTGATTCTGTTACTGTTTTAAAGACACACAAGGCTCAGATGGTCAGCACCTTCATTTGCATTGCTCTGTGCATGGCATTGGGTTGGGCGGCTGGTCAGATTCTCCTCAGGCCCTTCAGTTGCTAACTGAAAACACAGTCACTCCCATAGGGCTGAGAATTGGGACTAATACACACACACACACACACACACACACACACACACACACACACACACAGAGGGTATTTATTAGATTAGATTCTGCAATGACTTTCTGCCATCTAGAGAGGTGGAGAACCTGGTGGCTACTCAGTCTAAGAGGCCAGACATCGCAGCGATCCCCACCCAGCACTGGGAGGCTGGGAGCTCCTGGAGGAGTCGCTGGGGTATGCTATGCTGGGAGACCTAGGAGGCTGGACTCTGACGTCAGCAGCAGTGCTACGCCCACACTCTCAGCAAGACAAGCAGGTCCATGCTCCTTTCTCCCAGAACTTTTAAAATCTGGGCTGCCTGCTAGAAAATTCTGCATACACTAAGGGTGAAGGTTGGCCCCCTTTCCCTCTGTTAGACTCTTCTCTCTTGAAATGCCCTACAAGATCACCAAGCTGGGTCTCCTGTGTGATTTTCAATCCTGCTAAGTAGAGAAGCAATACCAAGCACCATAGTGCATGATACGGTGCACAGCCCATGTGCCTGTATGACCGTGCATATCCGAGCTCAAGGCCGATAACAGAATTTTCTGCACAGAATCTTTGTGACCCCCCCCCCCAAGTCTCACAGAGATGGTGGAGTCCCAGCCAGGGTACCTAGGGAAGCTGCTTTCTGGAGTTTCCAGTGGGATGGTTCATTTGTCTTCATATCACTAACTTTACTGTGAACAAGCATCATATTCAGGATAAGGTAGTTTTGCTAGCGTAAATGCACCCCTCTGAGCAGGACACCATCTATGGGACACCTGTGGGATGGAACTTGCCCTTGGCCCTCAGGTCACATCCTCTCCTTGTATATTCTCATACTGATTTAGCACCAACCCATTCTGTGTGCAATGCTGTGTCCCCAGGGTATCTGGTGGAAGAAGACCCCAGCTTCTGAGTCCCATGCATTGAAGCTATGAAGCAAAGAATCACTTGACAGAGAGATTGATATCATCTCCCTGCCACAGATAAGAGCCAAAGCAGAGCACAAGAGAGCCAACAAGAGATTTATAGTCCCCCCCTTTTCAATTTTACTTTTAAAATGTCCAGTACTGAACTTAAAGCTCTCCCAGTTGAAAAATACCAATGGGAAAGAGTCAGGCGGGTTTGGATTCTTCTCACTTATTCATTTGTTACTATGTCATGGCGTGCAACCAACCTGTCGGTTATCACACATAGATTGTATATTCAAATGCACATGCAAAGGCATGCCGCAGAAAGAAACTGCAAAGTAAACATGAGCAGATGTGGCTGGGGTTTCCTGCTTGCTTGGCGCTGGTGACACTGGCCTGTGCCCTTGTCCGTGTGGCTTGTTCTGTTCATCTTTCACTGATCCCTTTCTGACTTTTCAGCACTCCCTCCTAGGTCACTGCTCTTGTCAGAAGACATTAAACGCCTCCACGTTGCTATTCTGCACGTGTGTTTAAATTCAGCAATTGCGAGTGGAATGACCTCAGTTAAGTTCTGTCTCGGTCAAAGTCTGGGCTCCACTGCTGCTGTCAACACATCTGAAGACGAACAGTCCTCGACACTGTGGGCACTGCCTGGTGTGTCTGTATGGGGACTTGCTGGCTGCCATTGCAGCCCTTAAAGAGCAGAGACCAGAGCCTGTGGGTCACCTCAGGAAACAGGGTTAGGAAAGGCTGAGGTTCAAACCAGTGCTGACACTCCAAGACTTCTCCTGGCTTAGGCTTCATTCTCCCTTCTAAGTTGTGACCCAAAGGCATAATAAATAAAGGAAGACGATGTATTCAGTGTTCCAGAGATAGTGGGGCCAAGTTAAAGAAATGGCAGGCTTCTGGTGACCCCGGCCAACACTACCATCCTTCATCTGAGATGCCTCTGATACTCGCTTCCCCATGAGGCTTCTTCTGGTTGACTCACACTTGATGGGGTCACACACCACCTTCTGCTTGCTGCTTGGTGGTACCTGCCATTTGGTTTTAAGTAACCATCCCACCATGCTAGCATGGAGTAGAGACCCTGGATATCCTATGCTCACTGTGGCTGTTTCTGTCCTCACTCAGTTCTGTACCAAGCTGGTGCTCAAGTCTGATCCCACGCACTGCCAGGAGGGCAGGTTGCATGTAGCTCCTCAGGACACTGCTGCCATTCCTGCCAGGAGGAACTAGCCCACACTGAGAAGGGTGGGCAAGCACTAAGCTAACACTCAGGCCAGACTATTATCACCCCAGAAGACCTCTGTGGAGAGACTTGAGGTAGCCAATTCTGCCAGGCTGTTTCACAAGATCAGCCCAGTCCACGGGCCACAGAGGATCCTGTCAGTAGGCCCCCACTTAGCTGGGAATACATGCTCGATGCTATCTCACACCTGCTGAGATGTCCACTGTCATTATAGGTGTCCTGATTGGCATGACTTCAGCATGAACATGTGGACACCTGCCCAACAGTCTGCCTTGTGAAGATTCCCAGATCCCAAACCAAAACACCCAGGATCCAGCAAGATTCTTGTTTCCGAGTGCATTGTTTCCGAGCGCACCTCCTCTACTGCCCTCCAGAGAGCTGGTTGCCCCTGACTACTTCTCGTATGGTCACCTGCTACTTAGTGGCAAGTTTTACACCCAGACATCTTCCTGGCATCTATCCCACACAATGTGGACATGTGTCCTATTGCCACCTTCCTCCATGTGCCATCTTGCCTGAATAATAATGAGTTTGCAGACAGATGAATGACAGAAAGATTGATTTAAAAAATAATTTAAATGCAATATTATATTCATTATGGGTCTAACTTATTCCACTTATTTGAACTGACATCCCAGTAGAGAGTCTTTACACAGAGAGAATATTGATTCTCTAGAAAAAATATATAGCTGAAGAATTATGGAAATAAAAGATTCTCAGATGACTGTGTTGTTAAAGTGATTGCCTCTCAAATATCATCTATATTGGGGATTAATGGCATGATATGCAATTTGGAGGCACTAGTTAATTTGATAGAATCATTTTGTCAGATTTTTCTAGGAAAATAATGCTATAAATCTTTTTAAATGATCAAAACACCTTAAAATATTTGAGAAATGTCCAGCTGTGTGAAGATTGCTGTACGAAATTAGGCTTGCCATTTTTTTTCTCTATCATTTATGGGCATGTGCATGCATATACACTACTTCTCATTGTATCTTTACCTCCTGAGGATGCTATTACAAGCTTAAATCAGAAGTGAAATGGTGGTTACTGTCACACACCACACTTGAGTTTGCTGGACCTAAAAGGTCAAGCACAACACATAGATAAGTATGGGTCCTTCAGACAGAGAAGTAGAAACTTTCTAGTTAGGCATAATGGCTAATGCCTTCACTCCTAGCCCAGGGCAGGCTCAGGCAGGAGGTTTGCCATGCATTTAAGGCCAGTCTAAGATTCACTGGAATGAGTTCTAGGTTTGCCTGGGCTAAAGTGTGAGAGACCCTGTCTCAACATTCTTATCCCTCATCAAAGAAATTTCTTTTGCAGAAGTTGTTATTAGAGAGATCTACAACAGGAAATAAGTGATAGAGAGGTATTCATCCCCAAATGGGACACCTCTAGCACTACTTTTACAACGAATGCTGTGGGAACATCACGGGAGCAGGCAGATTCTAAGAGCCCGGGGACTAAAAAAATCACTGTGAAATAGTGTCTTCTGCAGGGGACAAGAATGTTGATCAGGAACTCCCAGCAATGTGGCTGCCTGTACAAGATCTGCAGAGACCACACCAGTCTACTTACCAAACAGTTGGAGTAAAGTCACAAGGGCTCAGCCCCAGATAAAGAGTCCCAGGTATGAATGGCAGCCAAGAGTTGGAAAACCAGTTCTTTTTTTCAGGATCGGAGCCCAGCTCTGAGTGGTTAGCATTGGACATATGAATAAGGGCAACACTAGTTGGACCCAGTAGGTGAGATGTCTGTCTGTCTGTCCGTCTGTCTGTCTCTGTGTGTGTGTGTGTCTCTCTCTGCCTATCTGTCTCTGTCTCTCTGTCTCTCTCTGTCTATGTCTTTCTTCTCTCTCTTAGAATAGAGAAGTCATGAATTTGAGAGCCGCTGAGGGACTTGAGAAATGAGGGTAGTGGAAATAACGTAAATATAATGCATTCTATTCTTCTGTGGAATTTTCAAATAAATTGAAAAGGAGGTGGTAGAAACTTCCAGACTGATCAATGGGGTGGACAGCACTCTACTTCCTGTATTCTACCGTCAGTTTTTGTTTTCTTTTCTTTTATAAATCTCTCAGGAGATAGCTTTTCTCCCACTAGGGTGGTTTCTGGGGTAACTGCTCTGTCACTGGGGAATACATGTGGCTGCTTCTGGGGAACTTGGACACAACAGGTGACATGCTTGCCTGGCGCCTTATGGCTGGAGGTTGGGACTCCAGAACAGCAGCCTCCACCTGGTCTCTACCTTTCACTGATGCACAACCCCTTGGTTTACCTGCCCCAGTCATTCGAAGGCAGCACCCCTGGCAGACATTGCCATTTCTGCTCTTTTATGAGGCTGGCTCCTGCATTACCATATTATTATTGCAGAGAGTATGTACACAATACCCACAAAACAGCAGTAATACCTGGTTCTGGACAGAGCAGGAAAGTCTGCCACTCCAATAGCAGCATTATCCTAAAAGGGTCGCCTGGACCAACAAACAGATTCCTGGGTCTTTGTCACCGGCCACGGGGCTTCCTGTGCTAACAGATGATCTGAGGACATTTCGTTCATAAACCATACAGTTCTGACACATTTCTGTTCTGCACATGCATGACAGGCATTGGAAGAGTACAAGCTAGAGTGTGTCCTGGTCAGCAGGATTGTGATCTCACTTGAGAGGTGTAAGGCTACTTCTGTGCTTTCTCGCGAGTGACTATGCAGAGATGCACTAAATCAACCCATGGGTATCTGTTGCTGCATGAGCGCGAAATGGTCCAGACATAATGGGATGCTTCAGTCTGGCTTTGCTCCAGCATTGCCATGATGAAGAGAGATTATAAAAGTTTACATCCATTGTTTTTCTTGAGATTGCAAAACCATAATGTATCACACAGAAATTGTTTTGAGCTGTAGTGGAGTAGCTGAGACGCAAAATAACCACACGTCTTAAAAGAAATCATCAGTTTCTCATGGTAAGAGGTCTGGAAATAACATACTGTCAGTTCAAGGTCAATATGGTGGATCTGTAACATCCCCCTCCCTGGGACAGACTGGCAGCCTGTTATCATTTGCCCCATCGTCCTGCAAACATGTTCATTGACTTTCTTCATTGTCATAGAGTAGATACTGATAAAATACAAAGCTCATGTCTTCTGGTTTGTCTCCACTGCCCAGCCAGCCCCGTCACCTGATTTGCCAGTCTACACTGGAGATTCAGCACATTACCCCCATGATACCAATGATCTTTCCGTGGGAATTCATCTATACCAATGATCTTTCTGTGGGAATTCATCTTTTTCCTTGGAAATCAGTGCCTCCAGGGTGGGAGATGCTTTGAATTCTGACTGGCTTCTAGGTAGCATAGGAATCTTTCTGACATCCTCTGATCAAGCATAGATGTATATACAGGGCCATGACATAGGGACGCACAGGCAGGAAATGGGAAATATCAGAACTTGAGGAACTATAAGGATGATAGTGCTGGGGGACCCACAGGGGTCTACTGGCCAGCTATGAGAGAGAGAGAGAGAGAGAAAAGAGAGAGAGAGAGAGAGAGAGAGAGAGAGAGAGAGAGATGCATGTTCTCCGGAGGCCCAGAAGCAGAGTGCATTTACAGAGGTCATCATATATTCCCACTGAAGGGAAGACACTGACCCCTTCTGATGTCTTGTGCATGGTGTAAGAAGCCACTTTATTTCAGGGCCCATGTCCCCAACTGGGGATAAGCTACACAATGCACAGCTACTCATGTGCAGCTTGGATCAGAAGAAAGCCAACTTTCTGATGGCTAGCAATTGACCCCTACTTTAGCACCTTGGATGGCTGTCATCATCCCCAAATGAGCTTTTGGCTCCCTTCCCCACCAGTGAACACACCCTGTTCCTCTCCAGTCCCCAATCTATTTTACAGCTTCTTACATGACTAAAAGAGAGAGCTGGGGGGGTGTATTCAGTTCAGGAGCCCTCTGTGTGATCTCATAAAACATCAATGGATTCAGCAAGGAGACATGAAATCAAACGTTCCTGCGTGCCCAGGCCTGCATGGACTCATGTGGCATGGGGGATGCTGCACGGTAGCTCGGCGTGTGGCTGGGAACAGCTCAGAGCAATGGGCTATGCTCACCAGTGTAGTGGCTGCCAGGTGGGAGACATAGAATTCTAAGGTTCATCCCAAAGGTTATGGGTGACATGAGGGTACCTGGAATTGAGCTCTTTAATCTCAAGTGGTTGTCACGACAGGGAATTCCAGAAAATTCCAGTTGGCCCTTCCGTTAGCACGCAGCCTCCTTAAAGGCTCCTCCTTGCCATGCCCCTTCCATGATGGTAGTAGCTTCTTATGTGCTGCTCAGAGGATGTCCAAGTGAACAAGAGGACAAGGTTATGGTGATCCCAGATCCTGTTACAGCCACTCTACTGCTACTGTACCACAAAGGGACATGCTTCCTGCTCTTTCTAAGGACCCCTTGGATGGTTATTAGAGCATGGATGGAGAAGTCACCCCATCCTACCTGCCTGCCTGCTCCCCTGCCCTGTGTCCCACAATAGTCCTAGTAAGTGCTGCTAGTGTTGAGACAGTGTTTACAGCTGTACATACATCATGAAGTGACCCTAATAAAGCTTTTAATGACAGAAACCCAAAGGTGACTTTTCAAAGAGGTTTCTGGACTCATTGCCTACTTAAGGCAAGGACATCTGGGAGTCCCAAGATCAGTGTCGAAGCTGGAGTAAGAAGCAGTTATGCACCAGGTGAGGAATCCAGGGTGGTCCCGGAACCTGTGCTGAAAGCTGACTGTGCAGAACCCTTGCTTCTGTTCCTTGGCAGAGCCAGGTCCTCTTCCTGCGGCTGTGCCAGCCCCTCCTGCAGCTGTCTACAAGGGGTCTAGTGTGGAATTGACTTCTTAAATACTTCATCAATCAATGCTCTCTCAATGGGTGGCCTGATGATTGGTGGGAAGGCCGCCATCCATCTTCCCCTTGCCGGTCTCTGCTCCGGGAAGCTAACTCCAATTGTTTTCTCTTTCGCTTGGTTGTGTTCAACCACAGTGAGGCAGCCTGCAGACAGGGCCAGCAGCAACCTGTTAAAGCCTGTCTCCAGTGTCAGCCCACAGAGCAGGGCTCTCTGAGGATCTGTAGCTACCTCATCACCTGTGGCAGGGCCGGGCAGGAATGAGGCAAGGGCGGCCTTCAGACAGAGGCAGGAAGCACCTGCAGGATGGTGTTTGCTGGCAGTCAGAGCTGTGGCTTGTAAAGGAAGTGATAAAGCCCACAACTCAAACAGGAGTTCTGTAGAGGGAAGGGAGAGTGCGTGCGGATGCCGAGATGAAAGAAAGAAAGAAAGCAGAAGCCTGTGCGTGAACGTGCTGGTGCACGTCATAGTGGGCTCCATTGTGGAAGGCTGGTGCGCTCTCTCTCTCTCTCTCTCTCTCTCCTCTCTCTCTCTCACTCTCTCTCACTGCATTTTGAGTACACATATCTTCCTATGTGACTCCCCCTCTCCCCCTCCTGACAATCTCTTGATACCTTTCCTCTTCCCAACTAATTGCCTGCCTTCACTTTCTTTCCCCGCACCTCACCCCCACTTTGTAAGCCAGAGAACTTGATTAAGGTCACTTCATGATGAACACCTTACCATTGGCTGCAGCACTGAAGAAAATGTCTGTCTCTCCACCAACTCTACACTCCATAAAGACCCTTAGAGAGGATGGGGATGTGGTGAGCCTCTCCATGCTCTGTGGCAGTGTCCGCAGGACCAATCTTGAGCAGGTTTCCAGTGGGGACTCACAGCTGCCTCCAACTCAGAGGGCAACGGCTGTGCCATGCTTGGAAGACTGTGCTCCGGGACTTTCATGCCTGTTTTCTGACAGAAGTGTATAGACTTTTTCAGAAGGTGCAGTGTCTTGTTTCTGTGAGTGGGCTGCTGTGCCCCACACTTTTTCCTGGGGATCCTTGGGGCTGCTGCTCCCTCTAAGTGGGGTTCAAGTTTAGCTGCAGCCACAGCTCCTGGCTGTGAGGGGACAGGCACTGACATCATGGAAAAATGTTGGGGGAACTGCAGTCTCAGAGACCACCTGGCCTCCATCACTGGTGCCCATGTTCATTTCTCTCCAGACAACAGTCCTGACTAGGGCCTGGAGCTCTTGAACCTGATCTCGGATCCTCATGAGGCTCCACACTTATTGCCAGAATGACAGAAGACCCCCTTCTTGTCCAGGCCACTCTGTCCTCTACTCTGGGACGCTTGGGGACCATTTCAAGTCACTTGGGGGTTCTTTGGGGCTTGAGGATGACGGGGGAAGGCCTGTGAAGTGGAATCTCTTGTTGGCCTGACATCTCGGTTGCTTGCAGAGCAGATGAAGGCCTGTGCTAGCTCCTCTGCAGGTTGCTGGGCACACTGCCACTCAAAGGGATGGCAGAACCTTCCATAGTGGCAGATAGACTGGAGGGAAGAGTTAGGCACTGTTTCTGGCATTGAGAAAGAATTTGTGTGTAGGGGGTATGAACGTCTCAGCATGCACATGCGGCTCAGAGGACAACACTGTGGAGTCTCCCCCAGCGCTGTGTGGATTCCAGGGATTAAACTCAAGGCCTCAGGCTTTCATGGCCAGAGCTTTCCCCTTTGATGGCCGAGGCCCTTCAGAGCTGAATGCCCGGTCTCCTCAGAGGCTGAGGATACATACCTGTTGTAAGCCTGCAGCTTCTACTCTTCAAGAACCCAAACAGATACAGACTGCATCTGAGCCACAGGGCATGGCTATTCTCTGTGCTTCTTCTTAATGGATGGGATATCTCAAGACCCTGTTATCTGAAAATAAGAAGAAAAAGAAATATTCCAAACAGCAATAACAGGGTGCTAAAAGAATCCTGCACAGGGAGCATATACACTATTAGATGGTGTGAGGCATTATTAAAGTGAGTGTGTCACTGTGGGCGTGGGCTGAAGACCCTCATCCTAGCTACTTGGATGTCAGTATTCTGTTAGCAGCCTTCAGATGAAGATGTAGAACTCTCAACAACTCCTGTACCATGCCTGCTTGGATGCTGCCATGTTCTTGCCTTGATGATAATGGACTGAACCTCTGAACCTGTAAGCCAGCCTCAATTAAATGCTGTCCTTTTCAGAGTTGCCTTGGTCATGGTGCCTGTTCACAGCAGTAAAACCTTATCCAAGACAGCAGCTCATGGAACAGAACCACTAGACTAGAGTTTGTCCTAAGGAGCCATTCCACCAAAAGCACATGACAGGCAACTCACTCTGGGAGCACAGCTGGGAGCTGGCTGATTGAGGGTCTTGGGTCTAAATCCATAAATCTAGAAGAAGCGTCTCCTTCTACTGCATTCAACAAGTGGTTACTGAGTAGCATGTAGCTCCCAGACACAGTGTGAGGTGTTCTAACCTAGGTACTTTATGGAAGCCGGTAAAGGTTCTGGGTATAGACAACACAAGGATCAGCCCAGGACAAGGAATAAAATGGACATCTGCATGGTGCCACAGGGAGTTGAGGCTCTATGGTTTTTGACAAGAGAAGGATTAGAAAGACAGCCCGAGAGAAGACAAAAACAGGTAGGAGCCTGACAGGTGAGAAGGAATTAACCAGTGAAGAAAGAATAGAGGGACTGCTTTTGTGCTCATACAATACCCAGCCTTGGAAGCTGAGGAGAATTGGGGAGTAAGTATTGAGTAGAATTGGGAGTAGGTATAGTTGATGGAGCGGGAGGGATGGTGTCAGTTGGAGCAATGGAGGTGTAAGTCCGAGGGATCCAGTCTTGTGGGGTGCTGTCATAGGACACACAGAGTTGGGCTGTGGTGTTGAGGGAGTGGCACTGAGAAGAGAAGGCACGAAAGCACTGGAACACCTGAACACTGACCACCCGAGAGACAGGCAGTTCAGTCATTGTTAATCCCAGTGTCAGGTTTGGCTGCTTCTGTGATGCTCTGTGTATCTCCCACAGAGCAACTGAATGGGATACCACCTGGCAGTCCTCTCCACACACAGACCAATACCAGGGGAGGATTCTGTAGTCAGGCCTTGGGGTGTATGTAGTTTTTGGTCTGCGCTCATGCCAGAGTGAGATTACAGGAACCCTCCACCACATCCCTGCTCCTCCTCCCTTCCTCTGAATTGCAAAAAAAGTGATGGGGGGGGGGGTGAAACCCAGGCTCCCCTGAATGCCTGGCAAATGCTACCACTGATCGGTATCTCCACATTGCTTGAGACTGGGTCTCACTACAGAAGATGCCTAGGCTGGCCTCAAACTCGCAATCTTCCTGACTTGGCTTCTGGAGTAGCTGGTAGCTGGGCTAGCAGCTAGCTCTGTGCCACCTGGCTCACTTCCTCTCTGCTTTGGTCACTTGGTTGGCATCAAGTTTCTCAGAATAATTTCTTCTCATTTCAAAAATATCACTCTGAATTTATTTTAGAAAAAGTGATAATGAAATAATTAACATTCAAAAGTAAGATTTATTTTCTTGGCCTTTGGGTTATTATGACTTCCTTTGCAGCAGTGCTTAGCAGCCGCCAGCATAACTGTTAATTTTAACAGTTAAATTTACAGTTTTAAACAGTTTTTATGATGCCCAGCTCCATCAACTTGACAAGTCTACTGTTAAAATAACTGTTTAAACACTGTATTTACAGTTCAAAACATTCGAGGCTACTGCTAAATAACTCATTTCAACTATTTATTGTCAAAAACATTTTTATAAAAATGATGGAGTGAGGACAGCAGATCCTGTAAGTTTGAAATGTTTGGATTACATAGAAGCATCTCATTTAAAACAACTCTGATTTTTAAAAAGTGGGAAACTTATGTAAGACACTTACAGTAGAAGGTGGTAACTGACACAAGTGAGGAGAATTTACTGTGCGTGCCTGGCACCCAAAGGCAAGGCGTCTTGCATGAAGGGGCTCTTAGCTTCAGGTCTGGGATGGGTGTCTTTGGTGTTAGTTTTTCTTTTAGATATCTAGATTCAATAAGGAAAACTAGACGTAAAATTTAGCATCAGTAGCCAATGGTATTGGAGGGAGGGAGAGAGGGAGGGAGAGACAGAGAGAGACAGAGACACAGAGAGACAGGCAGGCACACACACACACACACACATACACACACACACACACACACACACACAGACAGAGAGGAGAGAGAGAAATATGTTTTAAAGATGTGACTCTTGGTAGGTCAACCATGCTCCAGTGGATGGCCCCACGTCTACAATATAAGGGCAGCAAGACTTGGAATCTGTGGCTTAAGAAAGATAAAGAGGACACAAAGTGGGAGCAGGCAGAGGATGGGGATCAACCTAGGAACAGTTAGGGAGCAGGTGGAGGGCTGTGGTGTGATCAAAATACATTGTATGAAATCCTTAAAGAACCGCTATATTTAAAAAAAAAATCAGTATCATCATTGATGAATGTCATTCATAGTGAACACTGTGATGACATCACAGAGATGTTTACAGTGAGCTCGAAGTGACACCACACTTTTCATGTAGGAAGAGAGCTGTTTGGAACATGTTTTTAAGAAGCCAAGATCAGGACAGTGACGTGGTTAGTTATAGAACGTGTCCAGATGCTGACCTCCAGCTTAGGGCGTGTGTCTTCTGTGGCACCCTATCATCTACACATACAGAAGTGACTGGTTGAGATTCTTATTTTTCGACAGCTTTTACAACTTTGAATTTCTCAATAATCCTCTCAATAATCCTTCCCAATTGTTGGGTTGTCTTTATCCCATAAGGGTTTCCAGTAGGCACAAAGTCACTCAGGTACACCGTTGGCATGTATGTAATTGGTAAGACAAGTAGAGTTCCTCATTGTGATAATGAGGGAGAAAACCTGCGTGGGGTTGCACATGCCCTCAACCACAGTGCCCTTATAGTTTCAGAGAGGTAAAGGTTCATTAACACCCAGTGTAAATGATGGTGACTTGCAGTGGGTACTATGCTATCATAGGTGGCTTTCTTTGTCAGGCTCTGAGAAACCCTGTGGAAGTGTTCCTACCATCCTGTGGCAGAGGAGAAAAGGAGAGGGCAGCCTGCTTCAGGGGTTAACATCTAGCAAATGTTGATATTAGACTCAGAGCATGTGCCAGCTCACACAGCACCTGGGGCCACTGAGCACAGATCAAACTAAATGTGGTGCTCTCAGTGGGATGAAGCCTCAGGAAAGAACGGGCAGACTAGGGGTGGACAGACCTGTAGGAAATACAGAGAAAGAAAACTGAGAAGAGAAGAACTGACTAAGAAAACAGCGTTTCTGATGGAGAGCCGATGAGTTTTTAACTGCAAGTCCTGCTCACGGGGCTCCTGGTGGGTTTTCTGGATTTGCAGTATGTGTTCTGGTGGTGCACATGGTGTCAGCCAGATCAGTGTTTATGGCTGGAAGCCAAACCTCAGGCTTGAGTTACCTACCTGTCTCATTTGGGTTGTGTCAGCATTGGAATTATTTCCACCTCTACTCTGGGGCACATCATGGCCTGACTGCTTACAGCCCTGTTGCCTTCCTAGGGTCCACACGGACATTCTCTGCTGTGCCTCTTCTCTCCGACTTTCCCCAGGTCACAGTGTTCTTAGTCCACATTCCTGCTGTCTCCTTTCCTGTCCCCTCTACTGACCCCACTGTGGCCTCACTCCCCTCTCCACCCAAGCTATGCACAAACTGCTAACTTAGCAGTTGGATGGGTGGGGGATGGGCCTGACTCCACTGAAGTATCTTTTAGCAAGGGTAATTCTTGCCATTGTCTGCCCCTTCTCCTAGTAGCTCCAGCATGGATCCAGGCAGGGACCAAGGGCTGTCCTTGCTGTTTGCTGTCACATTCCAGTCCCCTACAGCATGTAAGGAGCCAAGCAAACTCCCCAGGTTAGATCATATGTAGACTTGAAGAAACAGCAAGCATGCTAGTCTCTGCTTCTCCCTACCTTTTCCCCCCACCTCCATCTGAGAAGACATTTCACATCTAATCCAAACACTTATACACAACCTCTGCTTATAGCTGTGTAAAATCTGCACATCGACTCACTGGTCTAGTTTTGGAAAGTATTTCATCATTATAAACTTTCGAATGCAAGCAAAACAAAGCATCACATTAAATATTACCCCTCCCCCACCTGCTTGAATTATCCCCACAGAGATCCCACCCCACCCTTCTCTACTCCACCATTGTTCCTGCTAAACAATAGAAGCAGGTTAATAAAACCCAATTAGAGACCAGAGGAAGCAGTTTGTAGTGGTTCAGATAGAATATCCATTTTTGAATAATTAGTATAATGAATAAATTCTGCAAGGAATTTCAAGATGTATCCTGTTCAAGATGTCCTAATGAGCTTTGTGGGGCTTGGCTCTCAACTATGCTGTAGGCCTGATCTTGTACTGGGTAGTGAACACGTTTTGAAATAACAGGAAAAGGAAGTTTGGGAAAGTTACATGAAAATACAATCCTGACTCCTTCAGTTGGTAGAAATTGCAAACATTGCTCACTGGTATGGCTTTATGAGCCAACCAGTAAATCCCAGAAGTCCTTCTGTCACCATCTGTCTCTCCAGTTAGGGGATAACAGACACACACCAGTGAGCCTGGCTCCCTTTCACATGGGTGAGTGTCTGCATGGCAAGCTATTCATTAACTGGGCCATCTCCCACCCCATACTTGTTAACTGAGCCTTCTCCTGCCCCCGCCATATGTATTAACTGAACCATCTACTGCCCCATACTTTTTTTTTCCGAGACCTGGTTTCTCTATTTAGCCCTGGCTATCCTGGAACTCACTCTGTAGACCAGGCTGGCCTGGAACTCAGAAATCCTCCTGCCTCTGCCTCCCAAGTGCTGGGATTAAAGGCGTGCGCCACCACCGCCTGGCTTGCCCCATGCTTATTAACTGAGCCATCTCCTGCCCCATACTTGTTAACTGAGCCATCTCCTGCCCCAGATGTATTAACTGAGCCACCTCCTGCCCCATACTTATTAACTGAGCCATATCCTGCCCCATACTTGTTGACTGAGCCATCTCCTGCACCAGATGTATTAACTGAGCCATATCCTGCCCCATACTTATTAACTGAACCATCTCCTGCCCCATACTTGTTAACTGAGCCATCTCCTGCCCTATATGTATCAACTGAGTCACCTCCTGCCCCATACTTATTTAGAATCACTGTTTGAAGACTTATCTTCAAGTTGGGGATCACAGTTTGTGGAAGCACAGAACGCAAGTGGATGTGATAAACCCAGATCTAGCATCCAACCTGGAACAATTAAAAGGAGACATGATTCCTTGTTGGGAGTTGGGCCCTTGAAGAGAATGTGAAAACCCACTGTCAGGCTCTTCCCTGCCTCAAGCCTGCTACACAAGCTCTGTTTGCTTCATATATTTTCAGGGCTTTAAGCTATGTGACTGAAATAATAATGAGATGTGATGGTTATGACTGAAACCCGTTTTTTCCTGGTGGAAATAAATCTCTATAAGTCTTCCTGAGATGCAGTTCTAGGTAGGAAGAAAGCACATATTCCTCTGTAATATGTAGAGCTCTGTGAGAGATTTGGAGACAGTAGGTGTGGCCAAAGGTATTCTGTGTTGTATTCCTCTAAGGTGAATCTCTAGCCTTAGGTCAGAATTTGATTGGGAAGGTCCATGCTGGCTCCTGTACCATCTGTTCATTCTTCTGTCTTTCCATTCTGTCTTGGTTGTACAGTACCTGTAAATAGACAAATTCAAACAGATGCCCTTATTTGTATATTCAGTTGAAGCAAAACTCACATTCCATGAAATCTGTGGTGGTTTGAGTGAGGATAGAGCCCATAAGATCATGTTCTGTCTTAGTCAATGGCTTGTATTCCTGCACAAAACATCATGGCCAAGAAGCAAGTTGGGGAGGAAAGGGTTTATTCAGCTTACACTTCTACATTGCTGTTCATCACCAAAGGAAATCATGACAGGGCAGGAACCTGGAGGCAGGAGCTGATGGAGAGGCCAGGGCTGGATACTGCTTACTAGATTGCTTCCCTTGTCTTGCTCAGCTTGCTTTCTTATAGAACACAGGACCAACCCAGGGATGGCACTCCCTACAATGGACTGGGCCATTCTCCCTTGATCACTAATTGGCTGGCTTTGTGTGTCACCTTGACACAAGAGCTGGGGTTATGACAGAGAAAGGAGGCTCCCTTGAAGACACGCCTCCATGAGATCCAGCTGTAAGACATTTTCTCAATTAGTGATCAGGGAGGAGGGCCCATTGTGGATGGTGCCATCTCTGGGCTGGTAGTCCTGGGTTCTATAAGAGAGCAGGCTGAGCAAGCCAGGGGAAGCAAGCCAGTAGGCAACACCCTTCCATGGCCTCTGCATCAGCTCCTGCCTCCAAGTTCCTGTTCTGTGTGAGTTCCTGTCCTGACTTTCTTTGGTGATGAACAGCAATGTGGAAGTGTTACCTGAATAAACCTTTTCCTCCCCAACTTGCTTCTTGGTCATGATGTTTTGTGTAATAATACAAACCCTGATTAAGACAACCCCCCAATGGAAATACTATACCTGGGGGCCAGGGGTGAGCTTCCAGTTCCCCATGCTTTTCTCTCCTTTTCTCTCTCCTCTCTTCTTCCTGCCTCATTCCTCCCTCTCTCTCTTTTACCATTCTCTGCTTGTCTTCTTATCTTCCTCTCCTTTTCTCTGCCTCCGTCTATCTTGAGGATTTTCACATGCAAAGGTGGACAGTCTCAAGGTTTGCTCTACAGTCTGCAAGTCTGCTATCCATTTGCTGCCCGTTTAACCTGTAGCAGTCACCAGGATAGTGTTGTATAGAGGTGGTGAAAACCGTTTCTTCTTCTTGTCTCTTTTGGGGGGATTCTGGTCAGCTACCAAGCATGGTGTGGCTCTGGAGAAGCACTTTCACAAGCTGCAAAAGCCTTCTCCTAGTTTTAGTTTGTCAAATGTTATTATTATTATTATTATTATTATTACTACTACTACTATAAAAGGAGATTATGAGGAGACTGTGGGTGTGTTGTGTGGGTATGTCCTTGTTCTGTGAGTGCCATGTTGCTGTCATACAGCAAGCCATCCTTGCCTTCTTAGCACAATTCAGGATGGATGCCTTTGCAACTGTAGGTCACTTCACAGCTGCCTGCTCTCCTGCCTGACTTAATACATTGCTCAGACATTATGACCACATAGAGAGAGTTTCCCAGGTCCAAATCAGTGCAGTACAGAAGCAGCTTGCTTTTGGATGTTGAGAAACACTGGAGATTTTTACTGGACTCTCCTCTCCATGGTTAATGCTTCATCCATAGATGTATATGTATATGTGTAAACTGAAGTACAGGGGTGACAGTAATTCTCAGTGTTTATAGAGAACTTTTAGCTTTCTTTGTTTTTATAAGATCTGTGGTTTGCTTAGTTATATTGTTAACCATCCCATTTTACAGATCAAGAAACTAAGGCATAGAAAGGGCTCTTCTCATTAGCAAAGTTTTCAGATCTCGAATGTTGGTACCACCCTGTCCAGGTCCTAACCGGTGGGAGCTACTGGGCTACATCCGACTACCCAAACCCAATGTAGTTACCCAGTGATTGATGCATGACTTACCCTGTGTGCGCTGTGAATTTTAGTTGCTCATGGCTAATTAAAACGTTCTCTCAGGAAGAACTTTCTTCCCTCATGATGTAGAAGCAAATTATTCCTAGTTGCACAAAAGTGAATTGGAAATGAAAATGTGATTTTTTTTACAAAGCTTTGTAGAAATTAAAAAAATTAATATTAAAGATATAATCTACTCAAGTGTTTGATTTGAATCGTATTTTAATTTTCACCCCAAAGAACGTGCCTACATGTTTATGATTTTCATACATGATGTACAGCATCTCATTGGTTCGAACTTTCGTGGTGGACCCAGGAGGGGAAAGGCTGCTCACTGCAGCAAGGAGTGGGCTCAGGCATCTCAGGAGGTCACGGTCTGACATCCAGTGCAGCTTGGCTGTCATAGTCCATCCCTGGTCCAACACTCAGTCACAAGGGCCACATGCCACAGGAGAGTATATAAATAGTCCTTTGGCTGAGGGAACAGAGTGGAGTTAGGTGAGCCGGATATCGGTAGATACAAAGACCACACCAGGCATGCACTGTGAACTCCAGATGCTTAAGTCACTTGTAAGTTCTCTGACCATTGGCACCTCCTCTCTACTCACCAACAACAGCGATCTGGTCTGCTACACGTGGGAGGGGGCATCTCGTCCGGGAGGTCGGAGAGGGTTGTCTTTAGCTACAGTAGTTTCCTTTGGCATCATGTTAAAGTTCTTGGGTAGCGAAGCAAAGCCCCAATTTTGGAGAGTCATTATCTTTTAAATATTATACTACCTATCCCTCTCCCTCTGTCCTATCCCTCTTCCTCTGTCTGTCTATCCTTCCCTCCTTCTTCCCTTTTCTTTTTTATAAAAATGCCCCTCACATTTGATGCTTCTTTAGAATATTTTCTTGCTGTCCCAACCACGACTGTGCAAACACACTTTGCCAGTTTAGACTTCATAAATGTATTCCCAGGACAGCAGACACCATGCAGGCTGGTTCTGCTTTTGCATATGGATGGTATCATGTTCGTATAGCTACAACATCCCTTCAAGCAGGGCATGTCCAGAAGGAGGGCTTCTGAGGAGTCTATGGGGGAAAGAGTGCTGTGGTGGGGACCTCTGAGGGAAGGGAGCAGCCGCATAGGGAGCTTGGCTTCTTACCTATGTGACTGATTTTCAAGGCATCTCGGCTGCCCCATGTTGTCGTCTATCTGCCCCCATGTGATTGAGACCTCTACTGGGCACTGGAGAAGGCAATGCGAGAGTGGAAGTGCAAAGGACCTGTTATAGAAGTTGAATTCAGATGCCAACACCCAGCCTGATTGTGTGGCTTTCTGTGGCCTCCGTTCACTGTGGGCTCCGTTCAGGTCTTCTCCTCATCCTTGACCTTGGGCTTGAGGGAATTCAGGCCTTCTGAATACCTCCACATAATCTGCTTTGGAAAAAGCAGGGTCTCATTACTGCAGGCACTGGAGTCTATCTTTGTCAGAGGCAAAGCCCTTGAGTTTGGGTGGCTCTTGTAAAGCAAGCTTGTTTTATAGGGTGGCTCTGAGGCCTGTGTGAGTGATAGAGAAGCAGGCCATAAGGCCGGAGCTCTGTCTTCTGTGAGGCCTGCAGCTCAGTGAGTAGTCACCCTACTGTTCTCCAGCAGGTAGAACAGGTACCTCCTCCTGCGGAGCACCTGGGTGCTGGTTCTCAAGGAGCCTCTGTGAGGTCAGAGACTCTGCGCCTCCATCCTAGGCTGCTTAGACTGCTGTCAGGGCCTCGGCTTTGAATTCATGAGTTTCCTTCTGCATCTGCTCCCCAGCTCATAATAAGCTGGCAGCTTAGCGGCCTCATTCTTAAATTGGCTAGGAAGGCAGGCAAGCTTTACAACCCAAACAATCAATCTCAAACTGCCGAACCCAATCAGGCCGGGTGGAGACCGACCCTTTAAATTGAGTGTGAAATTGGGAGATGACTCCCCATCCTCCCGTGTGTGGGGCGCCACTTCCTCTCCTAAGTGGGGCTGTAACAGCCACACCGTTCCTGTAGTTTTGTGATCAAACCTGGTGCCTGGACAGGGCAGGCACTGGGGCAGGAGGGCTGGCCATCTGGCAGCGGGTGTGTGGGACAGCCAGACACACACCAGGCTTTATGCACTTGTAAATCTGCACACTGTGTCTCTCAGGTCTGATTTTAATTTGGGTAATATTCCTGTTAATAATAACATCTAATTACAACATCCATTAAAAGTTAGTAACATTAATTTAACAGGGAGAAAATCTAATAGAGTTCTTAGAGTGATATTGGCATTTTTCCATTAAATTAATGTTACAAACTTTTAACAGGATGTCTTAAATCGGCATCATTAGTGTTGGGAATATTAAACAAATTAAATTCAGGCCTGTAATATGAGGTGGGATCCTATTTATGAATCCAGAAAAGGTGTCTGTTGGGTCCTTTCACCTGCTCAAAGCATCCAGCAGGAAGTATGGGTTGCTGTACAGAGCTACAGAACCCTGGCTTTCTGGAAACTTCTGGAGAGGCAGCATGTTCTTTACGCCACTGTATCTGCATGGTTGAAGGAACAGAGGTGTGAAGGAAGGCACACTTTCATTTTCTTTCTTATTCCCTGGCAGTCATCACTTCCCTTTCCTGTGCATGATGGAGTAGGAAGCTAGTGAAGGCAGATCTGAACTTGTGACTTGAGGGCAGCAAGTTTCAGAGCTCTTTGCAGTCCTAGGGTGTCCTCTGCCTGCTGAGCTGAGGCCCTGACTGAGGCCTCTTGACAAATGCATGATCCTGAGTGCGCCCAGGAGGAAGGAGAGACCAGTTCTTTATAGGATGCCACAACTACCTGAGGCAGGAATCTGTTACTGGTTGTTTTCTCTCAAGAGTGAGACTTCAGGTGCCTGGTGAGTGTCAAGGGATCGAGGGGTAATCTGTGTTGCCCAGAGTAGAAACCTGATTCGTGTTGACATTTATAGAACCAGTTTTTTGTTTTGTGTGTGTGTGTGTGTGTGTGTGTGTGTGTGTGTGACTGAGACACACTGTTCATAGACTGTCTCATCAAAGCCAATATACATGTACTCTTGGAAGGGGTCCTCAGGTTCTGTAGAAGTCAAGACCAGAGATGATGGCCAGAAAAAGAGCCCTGGATGCTTGGTAAGAGCAGCAGCTGTTGTCCCATGGATCCAAGAAGATTGTCTACCGTATTCTTTAGCATCCCCCGTCCTTGGACCAATTAGGAGCCAAGGAACTAAAGGGAGGATTTGTTCAGGAACTGCCTACTGTAAGCCTCGTTCCCCCTTATGCTGGCACTCAGTCTTGGGAAGGCTGTGAGTTATCCTTTCTGTAGACAGTTTAAGCATAGGACTTTTGGGCATGAGCTTTGAATTGTTGGAATCAATCTGGCTCTACCTCTTTAGTGGTTGGATAATCTTGAGTGACCTTTCTCGCTGTTGAGAGTCTAGATTTCCTCACAGGTAATGCGGTGTTGAGAGTACTTAGCAGGGGAGTGAGGGTATGCTATGCCAACTCCAGGGGTTTCCTATTTGCTTGGCCCGAGCTTCAGAAGAAAGAAATTTAGCACTGAGCCTTTCTTGAGATCACAACAGAAAGATATGTATTTTATTTGTTGTCGCTCTTTAAGGCAGGTGGGGGTGTCATGGCAGAAAGCAGAGAGGAGAGGGTTCTAATGGGGCAGTGCAACGTGGCTGGCAGATCTGCCTATGGAAGACACACCATGTGGTCCTCAGTGGACTCTTGGGCGTTTCTGTTGAGCTCTGGAGTAGAATAGACTTTGGAATCTATGTAGGTTTTTCCATGGCATTTGAGACTAGGAAAGCCCAGGCAGGATTTGTCATACCCAAGACAATCATGGAATTCTGACCATGGCTGACACCAGTATTTTATGGAAAAAATGCTTTGCCATGTCAAATATATTGCTTGGTAGATTAGTTATTTAAATCATGATTGAAACAAATCTCTGCGGTGTGGAGTGGCTCAAAAACCAGGAGAGAGAGAGAGAGAGAGAGAGAGAGAGAGAGAGAGAGAGAGAGAGAGAGAGAATGAGAGAATCAGCCCATGGCGAAAGCTCATGGTGGGGGGGTGGTCCTTGCCCTGGTGTGGGAACAGGGAGAGGAATGGCAATTAAGGATTTAAGGGGCACGGACTGACATAACTATGGCAGACATTCCTCCAACACGATGATGTCAACCTGAGAGTCCTATGACTGTTTTTTTCTCATCCTTCATATCATCTTCAGGCTTCAGCAGCTCTCTCTCTCTCTCTCTCTCTCTCTCTCTCTCTCTCTCTCTCTCTCACACACACACACACACACACACTCACACACATAGAATCCCATACAGTATAGGTTAGCCTAATACTAATTGTGTACTGGAGGATGACCTTGAACTACCAATCCTCCTGCCTCTGTCTAGCCAGTGCTTACAGACAGAAACCACCACACACAACTGAGACCTTTTTCTTGCAGAAATTTGGTTCCAAGTTTATTGTTGTTATTCTGTATGCTTATAGGAAGGTGACAGCTACATGATGGGAACTCAGCTTTCACGACAAAGTGCTGGTGATTCGTCAAGCACTGCATGTTGGTGCACACTTTTCATCCCATCACTTGGGAGACAGAGGCAGATAGATGTCTGTGAATTTGAGGCTAGTCTGGGCTACATATCAAGCTCTGGATGGCCAGAACTATACAGAGAGACACTGTCTCCACCCTACCCCTGAAAAAGAAATCTTGAATTCTTTTCTAAAGTGACAAATTTGCCTCTTTCTAAGAACTGAGATTTTATATAATTTGCATATACATGTGTCTGAATATGAGATACCTGTCTATATATACACATATTATACACACACACACATTTTATATGTACATATACATTATATACCCATACATTATACTACATATAGATGTAATCTATACATATATTCTTGCATAATTAAATATAATTATATATTATATATAACATTCATATATAACATCATATAGTTAACATGTATACAATTTTATATAAATATTATATATGTAATTATATATTATATGTGTTATTATAATGTATAATGTTATGTTATATAATACATAAAATGCATATATAACATAATATATGCATAATAATATATATGATATATAATGCATATATAACATATAATATATGCATTATAATATATAGTGCATTATATAAATATATATATATATATACACACACACACACACGCACACACACACACATATATGCATTTCTGCAACACAAAACATATACATGTATACATGGGTCAGTCTTTAAAATTGTGCACTTTGTTGAGTCTGAGGACAGGGTCCACAGGCCACATCTGCCCCCTGCTGGCTGCATGGCCCTGGTACATCCCTTTCCACATACCCTTGGTTTCCTCATCTGCAGTATCCTGTCACAACAGACACCTTGCATTAGAAGTTAGAAATAAAATGTCACTCTAAGATTTGATTTAATCCTCAGTGTATTTTTTTTCCTGGTGCTTCTTCAAATGAATCGATGTAGGGACTCCATAAGATAAAAACACAAACTGAATTAATATGTTGCATTCACCTCTCATATGTAAATGTTCTGAACTCTTAACGATGGCACAAGACCATCTTTGTTTTAGAAGCATGCAGTGCAGAGAAGGGACTTCACTTGTTAGCAAGCACAGCTCCTCACGGAGGGTCGGTTTGCACAGTGGCAATACACATCCTCAAATCCAGCAGAAATTCTTTTAAGAGCTAAGCAGTGCCAGGCACACATCGCTAGGTCTAGATTGTAAGGAACGGTGCTTTCTCAGCTGCACTGTAACAGGAGAACAGAGACAAGAACAGAATTTGAAGAGGAGAAATTGCACACACATGCATTTCTGAATTGTGCTTTGGAGACTGTAAATCCTTGCAATGCATGTATGTGACTGTAACAGCCCACAGAAGTGGGGAAGCCCCGTAACTAGAGACTAGCCCACCAGGAACCCAGCCTTCTGAGGGTGCTCCTCAATCAACAGTGTTGGTGAGGGACTGCTTCTGATGGTGGACTCTGATAGCTTCTCTCAGGAGTGCAGGGCTGGTGAGCTCCCCCCCCCCCTATAAAATGTGCCAGTGTAGCAGTGGACTCTGGGGGCATCTGTGGCACATCCCACAAACAGTTTGTTGGTGTGGGGCTGGTCAGGCATCGTCCTCAGATGGCTCAGTGCCTGTAAATCTTTTCTGATGAAGTGAACAGCCTAAAGAAGGCTGTCTCTCTCAGTCAAACCAAGAGGTCCTCCTCAACACAGCCAATCTCTGGAGCTCAAAGCAACACAGTGGGTCTGTCTTTCTGCTGTCTCCCTTTGTCTTCTTCTTGTTGGAAAGATTGTGACTTTTTACTTATTTAGAATTAAGAAGTGAAAATCATTTCCAGCCCTTAATAACGTGTGATCAAACATGTAACCAGGAAGTATGTGTTATGGTTTGTATATGCTCTGCCCAGGGAGTGGCATTATTAGAAGGTATAACCCAGATGGAGTAGGTGTGGCCTTGTTGGAGTAGGTGTGTCACTGTGGGTATGAGCTTTAAGATTCTCATCCTAGCTGCCTGGAAGCCAGTATTCTGTTAGCAGCCTTCAGATGAAGATGTTGAACTCTCAGCTCCTCCTGCACAGTGCCTGCCTGGATGCTGCCATGTTCCTGCCTTGTTGATAATGAACTGAACCTCTGAACCTGTAAGCCAACTCCAATTAAATGTTGTTCTTTTAAGAGTTGCCTTGGTCATTGTGTCTGTTCACAGCAGTAAAACCCTAATGAAAACAGTGTGTTACCTTCTCTGTGGCACACACTAGGCTTCAGAAGGGAGGCTTCAACCCTATCGCATGTCTAAGTGGAGTTCTCAGATAAGGGATGGGCCCCATTTCAGCCAGGCTCATGAAGTTGTGCCCACTGTTGTCTCTTTCTACCACACTTCCCAGTTCCTCTGGGATGCTCTGCATGCCTGACAGACAGAAGCTAGAGTTATCTGGAAGGGGAGAGCTTCAGTTGAGAAAATACCTCCATAAGACTCATGTGTAGGGCATTTTATTAATTAGTGATTGATGTGGAAGAGCCCAGTCCATTGAGGGTGGTGCTATCCCTAGGCTGGTAGTCCTGATTCTAGTAGAAAACAGGCTGAGGGAGCCATGGGGAGCAAGTCTCCAGGATACCGCCCTGTGTGAGTTCCTGCCCTGACTTCCTTAAAAGAATATGGAAGTGTAATTGAAATTGAAATAGCATTTTATTGTAGCTAAAACTGACTCAATTGTAAGCCTTTCACACATATCAGAAGCATACCCAAGGAACCTACATAGCCATGCGTTGGAAGGATAGTCTTTAGAAGCCCCAGGCTGGAAATGTGACCAAAAGTTAGAGTCTGCCGAATACCCTGCTACAGGGTCTAGTATGGACTTCAAAAGAACCACTTCGTCCCCAGAACAGAGGGAAATGAGCGAGGAGCCTGACTCCTTGAGCTGTTAGCAGTTGTGAGCCAAGCACTGCAGGAAAGATGTCCCAGAAAGCAAGGCTGGGGCAGAGGTGGGCTCTGCAGACTCCATGCCAAGGGCACAGAGGAAACCTGCAGGACATTTATGTCCCAAATCATGAAAACCGCCAAGGGTCAGATCAATGCTCTGCTGCACAGCACTAGACTTGGTGTAATAAACTCGAACTTCAAAAAGACCCAAAGATTCTGAAATCACTGTGTATGTCCGCGCGCGAGCGTGCGTGTGTGCGTGTGTGTGTGTGTGTGTGTGTGTGTGTGTGTGTGTGTGTGTGGTCAATATCAGATGTTGAACTCTGCTCTTCACCTTTAAAAAATTACGTGATTTCAACTAAGGTCATCCCCACTGAGTCCTGGGAGCGGCTCATATCCCATGTCTCTGGGACATTCTAGTGGTTCCCCTCTGCCCCCCACACCTCAAAGCTGCATATTTCCATTCATTCTCCTGGTCCTCTGGGCTTCTTTCCTGTCTCCTCCCTTTTCTCTTCCCCTTCCCACACCTATCCAAGTCCCTCCCTCCCTTTGCTTCCCATGGTTATTTTGTGCCCCCTTCTAAGTGGGATTGAAGCATCCTCACCAGGCCTGCCTTCTTGTTAAACTTCATCTGTGAGTTGTATCAAAGGGTATTCTGTACTTGTCAGTGCATACCTATACCATGCGTGTCCTTTAGGATCTTGGGTTATTTCACTCAGGATGAGATTTTCTAGTTCTATCCATTTGCCTGCAAAACCCATGATGTCCCTGTTTTTAATAACTGAGTAATATTCTATTGTGTAAATGAACCATATTTTCCTTATCTATTCTGCAGTTGAGGGACATCTGGGTTCTTTCCAGCTTCTGGAATTCACAAATAAGGCTACTATGAACATAGTGGAGCACATGTCGTTGTGGTATGGTGGAACATCTTTTGGGTATATGCCCCGGAGTAGTATAGCTGGGTCTTCAGGTAGAACTATTTTCAGTTTCTGGAGGAACTGCCAGATTGACTTCCAGAGTGGTTGTACTAGTTTGCAATCCCACCAGCAATGGAGGGGTGTTCATCTTTTTCCACATCCTTGCCAGCATCTGCTATCACTCGAGTTTTTGATCTTAGCCATTCTGACTGGTGTGAGGTGGAATCTCAGGGTCATTTTCATTTGCATTTCCCTAATGACTAAGGATGTTGATAATTTCTTTAAGTGCTTCTCAGCCATTTGAGAATCCTCTGTTGAGAATTCTCTGTTTAGCTCTGTACCCCAATTTTTAGAATTGGGTTATTTGGTTTTTTGAAGTCAAACTTCTTGAGTTCCTTATGTAGTGTGCATATTGGACCTCAATGTAATGTAAGGTCAGTGAAGATCTTTTCCCAACCTGTAGGTTGATGTTTTGTTTTATTGACAGTGTCCTTTGCTTTCCAGAAGAGTTTCAGTTCCATGAGGTCCCACCTGTCAATTGTTGATCTTAGAGCCTGCACCATTGGAGTTCTGTTCCGGAAACTTTTCCCTGTGCCAATGTGCTCAAGATTATTTCCCACTTTCTCTTATATTAGATTCAGCAGTGAGGAGTTGGAACCTGAAGAGACTATCTCCTGCAGATAGACATGGCCCCAGTGGAGGGATGGGGCCTCCCACCCATGTTTTTGACCCAGAATTGTTCCTGTCTAAAGGAAAAAGAGAGACAAAAATGGAACAGAGACTAAAATGGCCATCCAGTGACTGTCCCAACTTGGGATCCATCCCATCCTCAGACACCAACCCTGACACTTTTATAGATGCTGTGCTGTGCTTTTAGACAGGAGCTTAGCATGGCTGTCCTCTAAGAGGCTCTACCAGCAGCTGACTGACACAGATGCAGACGCTTATAGCCAAACATTAGACTGAAGTCAGGACCCTTATGTAAGAATCAGGGGAAGGGCTGAAGGAGCTGAGGGGGATGGCATCCCACAGGAAGACCAACAGTGTCAACCCGTTGGGACCCTTCAGAGCTCCCAGAGACTAAGCCACCAACCAAAGAGCATATACCGGCTGGTCCATGGCCCTGACACATAAGTAGCAGAGGCTTTCCTTGTCTGGCCTCAGCAGAAGAGGATGTGCCCAATCCTGTAGAGACTTGATGCCCCAGGGAAGGGGGATGCTTGGGGGTGGTGAGGTGGGGGGGTGGGGGGGTGGATAGGGGATCACCCTCTCAGAGGCTAAGGGGAGGAGAGATGAGGTGAAGAATACTGGGAGGAGGACTAGTAAGGGTGAGAGCAACGTTTGGAAAGTAAATAATTTAAAATATATTACATGATTTATTTTTATTCTCTCTCTCTCTCTCTCTCTCTCTCTCTCTGTGTGTGTGTGTGTGTGTGTGTATCTGTGGGTGTGGGTGTGCCCTTTCATGTGTTCAGAGGACAGCCTATGGATTGAGGTTTGTTCTCTCTTCCTGAGGAAGGAACTTAGATCATCACCTTTGACAGCAAGCGCTATCACCTGCTGAACCATCTTGTCAAGTTTTCACCTTACTTTTTGCGCCATGGTTTCTCCCACAACCTAGAGATTACCAGTTTGACAAGACTAGTTGGTTACTTGTTCTAGGAAAGCTGCTGCCTGCTGCCTCTGTCCTCTGTTAAGACCACAAGCTGGTGCTCCCACACCTGGCTTTTGTTTGTGAGTACTGAAGCTTTTGAACTCAGTCCTCCAATTGGGCCATCTCCTTAACCTCTCCACAGTACTTTTGAAATCAGTCTTAGTATCTTGCTCTTCCCCTCAGTTAACGTGAGTGACATGACAGACAGACATGACTGACCACGAGGGACGCATCTACTGTGTGTACAAGGTGGTCAACATAATTTGAAATGGATTCCAGGGAGTATCTAGAACACAGAGCAGGACAAATTGCATGCTATGGATTAAAGATGTGGAATAAATTAGATATCTAAATTATGACACAGAAAAAGAATAGTAGCCAGCCTCTTAATTTAATATCCTTTAGGATATAATGCATGTTTGGTTTAACAAGTGAGAGCCAGGCAAACAGGATGACATAAAACAGAAATTAGCATGATTCTAAAACAAACACAAATATTTGTGCATCTTATTGTGCGATCAGGTGCTGGCAGAGCCAGGATATGGCCGGCAGAGCCAGGATATGGCTGGCAGAGCCTGTCTGCTTTTAATTAAAAGAGCACCAAATAGGACCATCGTGCTTAACATTAGAGAGAAAAAAATCCTCAATAAAATCTTCCAAGCAGCTTACTTATAACAGGGCGATTGATTTTCCTGCAGACTGGCCACACTATGGATCTGGGCGATATGACTTATCGATTATTGCTCTCAGTGCTCCCAGCACTATTGACAGGTGGAAGATACACAGACCCTGCTTTGCCATGATTTCCTCGCTGTCCGGGAAACTGCACATCTGGTTCCTTTCAGCTTTTGCGGCTCTCCTTGGGGAAGGTTTTCAGAGCCTGGCCTGGCCTTTTAGGAAGTGACTTAATTAGGGCTGCTTTCACACTTTTTCTTTGGTTTCACTGCAATCTTTGCACTTATAGGATGGCTTTTAAATATCACTTGCTCCTTGGCTCTGCCTGTGGGAGCCATGTGGATGCCTGTCCTCAGGGCAGGGGTCTTCACAAGGTCGTTTAGAGCTCACTGAGGTGAGGGGTGAGGGGTGAGGGGTCCTTTTGAGAGCCCAGGAGGTCAGTCACTGTTTACTTTATGATGGCTTTCTTCCCTCCTAAAAATATGTGTGTATGTGTGTATATACATATGAACACACACATATATATGTATATATATTTGCATATGTATATACACATACTATACACATATACATAATGCTGAAGAATATAAGCCTGAACCTTTTATTAAACTTTGAAGGATGTTTTGTTATTGGTCACTAGCTATGATTTATTGGTAAGGACAAAAACCTATTTTTCCCCCAAAATAACATTTATTATCACCTGAAAGTTTATATTATTCTTTCAATCTTAACTTAGTGAGGTTCAAGTCAGGCACAGTGATGATGAAATTAATTTTGGCATCATAATTTAATAAGTTGAGGCCAATCACATAACTTGCCACACTCTCTGAGGAAGGGATATAGCACACACCCGGGTTTCCCCAGAACTCTGTTTGCAAATGCTGTGTGGAACTCGGTGCCACAGACGAGGCTCCACACAGGCAGTGCGGGCAAAACACATTTCCCATCTGACAAGTCAGACGACGCCTAAGTGCACGTTAAGTGCTATTATGGGGTGAAGCACAATTAATTTAAAAATCATATTTAAGTGATTTTTAATCTGTGATCTGGCTCATTTAATGAAAAAGGAATGCCACTAAATCACTTTGTGTATTTGAAATGCTTTCTCCTCAGGTCTTTGTGCTTTTATTTCCTTTTCTCCTTCTAGACTGTTCTGTGGTCAGGGTGATTACATCGTAAACCGTTTAAAAGCCCCTGCTCTCAATGCCGGAACTCTGACTTACTCTCTTTAGCATTTTGGTCAGATTTCTGTAGCTGGAAACAGAATGGACTCTCCTTGTGGCTTGCATGAGAATTCTCTCTTCCTTCTCCTGCCTCCTCTTGCTCCTATCTTATGGGATACCTACTGCAATTCTATTGAGATTTCTTCCAGAAATAACTTTCTTATGTATGAGCACAAGGAAGATCAATAGTAAAGGTACATTTTGAAGAGGGATCCAGAGAGATGGCCAGTGGTTCTCAACCTGTGGGTTGTAACTCCTTTGGGGTGGGGGGTCCCATATCAGATATCCTGCATACCAGATATTTATATTACAATTCACAACAGTAACAAAATTACAGTTATGGATTAGCAGTGAAATACTTGTATGGTCGGGGGCTCTTCGCAGCATTAAAGGATCACAGCATTAGGTTGGTAGAGCACTGCTGGTTCAGTAGTTAGGAATAGCCTGCTATTCTTACAAAGGATTCAGGTTTGGTTCCTACCACCCAGCTCACAACCACTGTGACTCTTGCTGTAGAGGATATGATGCCCTCTTCTGGCCTCCTTAAGTACCTGCATGTGAGTGCAAATGCCCACAGACTCAAACGTATCTCAAAATAAACTTTTAAGGAGAAAATATGAACACAGTTGGCACACTCAGATTGCATAGTGCGTTTGAGATGCTCATGTGGAAAAAAATTCACTTGTGTCAAGTTTCAAATTCTGTAAAGCAACTCAAGTAAGAACATGTACCTCCTTCTCTCTTCCTCCCCCCTTTCTCTTTTCCCTTCAAATTTAGAAATAAAAGGGCTCATCTGGCTTATACTTCCACATCACTGTTAATCATCAAAGGAAATCAAAGAGGGTAGGAACTTGGAGGCAGGAGCAGAGACAGAGGTCATGGAGGGGTGGTGCTTACTGGCTTGCTCCTCATGGCTTGCTCAGCCTGTTTTCTTATAGAACCAGGACTATCAGCCCAGGGATGGCACCACCCACAATGGGTTGGGCCATCAACCATCCATCACTGATTAAGAAAATGCCCTACATGCTTGCCTATAGCCTGACACTTTTCTTTTCTTTTTTCTTTTTTCTTTTTTCTTTTTTTTTTTTATGAAAGTTTAGGTGATTTATTAGAATTAGCAGTCGAGATTGAGAAAATAGGTAAATTAACTTTTTCAACTTTCATTTTCCTTAAAATAATTTTCATTGTTCAGGTCACAAGAATTGGTCTTAATGGTTTAAAAGCATAAAGGGCTCTCCTGATTTCTCCTTTATTTTTTATTAGTTATTTTATTTATTTACATTTCAAATGTTATCCCCTTTCCTGGTTTCCCTCCATAACCACCCTCCCCCTATCTCCCCGTCTCTCTCTGCTCACCAACCCACCCACTCCCGATTCCTGGCCCTGGCATTCCCCTACTCTGGGACATAGAGCCTTCACAGGACCAAGGGCCTCTCCTCCCATTGATGACCGACTGGGCCATCTTCTGCTACATATGCAGCTGGAGCCATGGGTCCCTCCATGTATGCTCTTTGGTGGTTGTACTGGCTAGTTTTGTGTCAACTTGACAGAGCTGGAGTTATCACAAAGAAAGGAGCTTCAGTTGAGGAAATGCCTCCATGAGATCCAGCTGTGGGGCATTTTCTCAATTAGTGATCAAAGGGGAAAGGCCCCTTGTGGGTGGGACCATCTCTGGGCTGGTAGTCTTGAGTTCTATAAGAGAGCAGGCTGAGCAAGCCAGGGAAAGCAAGCCAGTAAAGAACATCCCTCCATGGCCTCTGCATCAGCTCCTGCTTCCTGACCTGCTTGAGTTCCAGTTCTGACTTCCTTGGTGATGAACAGCAATGTGGAAGTGTAAGCCGAATAAATCCTTTCCTTCCCAACTTGCTTCTTGGTCATGATGTTTGTGCAGGAATAGAAACCCTGACTAAGACAGTGGTTTAGTCCCAGGGAGCTCTAGGGGTACTGGCTAGTTCATATTGTTGTTCCTCCTCCGGGGCTGCGAACCCCTTCAGCTCCTTGGGTCCTTTCTCTAGCTCCTTCATTGGGGATCCTGTGCTCCATCCAATGAATGGCTGTGAGCATCCACTTCTGTATCTGGCCTGAGCATTTCTAACCAGCACTTCTGCTACTAATCCTGGGGATACTGTGCGCTTGCTTTCATTTGTCTCAGAATGTGTCTGTTTTCTACTGTGAACTTCTACATTTTGACCTGTTTCATTGTTTTTTTAAATTTAAAAGTGTGTTGTTTAATTTCTTTGTATTCTGAACCTTCAGGGATGTTTTTAATTTCTATTTTCTCCCCTGCCTTCAGAGGATACACTTTGTAGGATTTCAGTTTGTTGAAGCTGACTGATATTGCTTTATCGCCTTACTTGTGGTCTCTCTTCTAGAATATCTTTAAATTGTACTTGGGAAGAAGTTGTAGTCTGGTGTTGAAGGTAGATCCTTCCTGGTTTGGAGCATTCCAGAAATCTCTGAGAGAAACTTTCCAGGTATCCCTGCATGGATCCTGCTAGGTGTCCTTGGATAGAGTATTCTGGACAGCTTTGGGTAGAACCTTCCAGGTGCTGTCTAGTGTTAGGTGTGTAGCTGTTTCCAAGTCTTCTTTCTTTGGCTACCTGCCTAGCTATGGTATCCATAATCAAAAGTTGGTTTGAATTCTCTATTTTCTCCTCAGTGTCCATGTTGATTCGTGCATTTATTGATGTATTCTTTAGCACATACATGTCTATAATTGTTAAATCTCTCTATAGACCGAGCCCCTCACATTTTGTCCTGATAACACTTAGCTGACAGTTGGCTCTCTCTGTGGGGATCCTTGTTAGTTGTCTTTTGTGTGATGCCCTTTGCCCCAAACTTTACTTCCAACTTATTTGTGCTTTGGAGTTTAAAGTGTGTGTCTTTCACACTGCATACAGGTGAAGCTTGTGTTTTGGTTTTGCTTGGCTAGTTTGGCTTCCTTTATTAATTTTTTTGTTGTTGTTGTTGTTAATCTGTTTTCAATGGAGCACTTTATCCACTGGCATTTAATTCGGTTATTGGTAAGTGGCCATTTATCACAAGGCACACAGCAAATCTAAACTCTACTATTTTCTCACAGAGATCTGAGAGGGTGGAACAGCAGCACCCCCAAACGTCAGTTTTATCAAGACAAACCTGCCATCCTGCTGGGCAAGCTGGGTGAGGGAGCTGTGTTCTTATGCCCCAACAACCTTCCCACCTATGACCCTACAGTCCTCACGAAGATGAGCTCCCTTAAACCCACTGCTGGGATATCACAGTCCAGGATGAGACCTACCCTTCCTCCTGGAGTTGGAGGATGAAATTGGTCCCAGAAAAACTTTGAACACCGGTGACACCAGGGAGCGAAGAAGAGCTTTAACAACAGCAACACACAAGACAAAAAACAAATCTTAGCAAAAATGGTTGGACTGTCCTTTTCGGAGTTCCGAGAATTCGTGAAACGTTTTCAGCAATCAGAAGAGAAATCTGCTAAAGAAAAGAGGGAAAGGACCTGGGGGTAACTGGAGCTCTCTAGCACTAGCTGGCCTTACCCCCACACCCTCCCCAGCCCAGTAGTGTCCCAGTGAAAGCAACAAGCAGAGCCCTGAGTAGCAGGAGAACTCCTCCACATTCATGCCTGCCTTCCTAGGCCAGCCGCAGGCCCCCTGGAAGGACCCCACTTACAAGGCTGTCTTTATCTGCCTGACTCATAGTTCACACAGTGGGAAAGCCTTTGCCTGGAGGTGTGTTTAGTTTCTGTTTGCGACACTTCTTCTCTCCTGAGTTAAAAGACAACTGCGGGAAGCAATAATTAGGAATATGTGTTGATAGGCATGCAATATACAAAGGTATAATTTGTGTGACAATAACGGCCCAAAGGACAGCGGAGAAAATGGATTTATACTGTCTTTGAACACTATTGAGACCAAATTGCTATTTTATATTTTGTGTCATTTTGTTCTTTTATTTTATTGCTTTCTTTGAGGTTAAATAGATATTTGCATGTGTTAGTTTAATGCCTTTGTCTTTTCTTGTAATTTATTTATTTTTATTTTTTTTGTTTTTTGAGACAGGGTTTCTCTGTATAGCCCTGGCTGTCTTGGAACTCACTTTGTAGACAAGGCTGGCCTCGAACGCAGAAATCCATCTGCCTCTGCCTCCCGAGTGCTGGGATTAAAGGCGTGTGCCACCACTGCCTGGCATCTTGTAATTTATTTTAAGGCTTTTTTTTTTTTTAATTGGTTGCCTTGAAGATTATAAGTAGTATAGTGCATACATGTGTGTGTGCTCATGTGTGTGTGCATGGGTGTATGTGGCATTTTTGTACCTGAATGCATGTGTGCAGTTATACATGTCTGTGCATGCACACAGAGAAGCCAGACATTAGTGTCAGGTATCCTGCCCTGCCACTTTCACACATTTTGAGACTGGATTTAGAGCTTACCTATACAATTATCCCGGCTGGCCAGGGAGCCTTTGGGAGGTTCCTGTCTCTGCCTTCCAGTATTGGAGCTACAAGCACAGGGCACCAAATAAATTAACATGAACCTAAACTAGATAAGTGGAAAACAACCATCACCGTGAAGGACTTCAAGCAAGAAGGTGAGGGGCGGGGACTGTCGCTGAGGCCAGGGGTATGGGAAAGCTTGAAAGGCCATGGCATCTTGCACTGCTGAGTTAAGGTGACACACAGCTTCACATGAAAACTTTAGAGAGTTGTGCATCTTCCAGGCTCCCGGGCGCACAGGGCGCACCGCGCGCACTGCTCTGGAGGAGCGAGAGCCCCTTCCTGCAATGTTCATTGCTCCCGTTGATTTTTGTTATTTAGATGATTATTCTTAGCCCCGCTGAAGAAAAGGATGATTTGGTTGGCAGCCGAAAGTAGAATCATTTTGTGTCTCACCACGGGACAAGTAAAATTGACATCCTCCCCCCTTCCCAGTGAGGAGTAATTAGAAATTAGAGTCACATCAAACTGTTCGCTGCAGCTGTAAACTCTGGCAGGGAAGTGATGGGCACCTTGGAGCCCCGGCAGCCATGGGCTTACTGTGAATATGCATGTGTGCATGTGTGTGTGTGTGCGTGCGCGTGTGTGTGCCCGCACAGAACTGTACACGTGTGCTCACGTGTTTGCTCATGTGCACCTCTGTGAATGTCAGTATGTGAGCTGGTATGCTGGTTTACGACAGGACGGTTGCTTTCTATGAGCAATCAAGGCAGAAGCTGGATTTTTGAGGTTGTTCTTAGGACATCTGAGAGTCCGCCTCTTTTTAGTGGGAAAGCGTTGAGTTCCACTTGTTGAAGCCAGTGCTGCTGACGATTAGCCCTATAGATAGCTGTAAATATTAGCTTTGGCTTTTGCAGAGTCTGTTTGAATGGCTCCAAGGCTCAGGGTGATGTTCATGAGCCACACTCTGTGAGCATGGATACAACACACTGTTCTCCATCCAGTGACTGTGGCTGGCTTGCATGCCTGCTCAATACATCATATCTCTGTGTGTTCTGTTGGAGGAGTGTGAGGCCACCGGAGAGATTATGTTGTGAATGCTCACTGCCTGCCGTTGTTTGACAAGTGGAGTTTGGATAAAATTTTAGTCCATTGTGAGTTTTTAAATTACAGGCTTCTACTGAGGTTTTGATTAATTTTTTTCATTAGAAATTATATGACTGTATGCACGGCTTTATAAAATATAATACACTGCAAGCATTTTTTGAGAGTTCTATCAAAATAGCTGTGTGGGGGATAGATGTAGATAATTGCTCAGGTAATAATAAAGCCCCACAGATATGTGCTCACTTAGACACACGTCAGCAAGGACAGCCGAGATGCATGGCCTGGTCTTTTGCTGCTCCTTTGAAGTAAGGCTCTATACCTCTGCTTTGGACTCCAGGGAACCAGATCATTTCCATACCATGTTCCTTTGACCCGATCTCCCTGGGGCTGTCACCTGAGAGGTCTTTTCAGAGTTTGTTGCTTAAGATCTATCCTTATTCTTCCTGTGTGGCCTCCAAAGCTCAGCATGGCACAGGAGGTGTGTCCATGATGTTACACACCTGCATTTCCCACTGCAGCTAGGGAATTAAAGGCATGGTCTGTTGCCAGCCTCTGACATTTGCTGAGGATGTAGAGTGTTTCAGGGTGTGAGTGGTGACACTTTTCGTGAAGGTTAAATGTACCCTGGGGAGGCTGCATGTGGCAGAGTAAACCTTTAATCTCAGCACTCGGGAGGCAGAGGCAGGCCTGGTCTACATAGTGAATTCTAAGACAGCCAGACAGGGCCACAAAGAGAGTCCTTGTCTCAAACAACAACAGCAGCAGCAGCAGCAGCAGCAGCAACAACAACAACAACAACAACAGCAGCAACAACACACACACACATACACACACACACACACACACACACACACACATGCTCTAGGGACTTAAGATGCTTATTTCATGTTTTATGGATGGCAGGACAATACCCACTTATAAGAGAAGGGGTGCTCTCCCTTGTTAGCCCTGAGCGAGAAAAAAAGTTAGAGTAGCACACGTTTGCCAAGAGCCAGTGGCTGGAGTTGGGAGGAAACTACCCTGACTTGTTCTGTGACTCTAGGAAGATTTCCAGACACCCACGGTTCCATTTTCTTATCACTGAAACTAGTGTCCGGGAAGTTTAGGCCATGGCCTCGTTCCACAGAGCAGGCACCGTCATACTGGTGTTTACATGGACAGATGTAAGTCTAGAGAGGTCACACGTCATGCTAGGAGAAACACAGGGGAAGCGGGTGAAAGGCACAGAAGACTCGGCCTTGGTCATGATGGAGACCGCTTGTCCAAGCTTGATCTTCTCCTTTATAGTACATTCCCTCCCAGGAGGGGATCAGCGGTTTCCCTCCATGAAAGGGCTCGCCTTCATCTTGAAGCGCAGTGCAGAAGAGATCTCCTTCCTGTAAGCCAGGCTCCTCTAATCCCAGGAGCAATTCTTAGTAGATTTTAGACATTAGATTTTAGTAGACATTATATTTTCTACTCTCCCTGGAGATAATTTGTTCCGGTTTAAATGGAAAATGCCCCCCACAGGCTCATGTGTTGCGTGATTGGTTCCCAGCTAGTCATGTGGTTTGGGGAGGTGCTTGCAACTTTAGGGGTGGAGTCTAGCGAGAAGATGGAAGTCCCTAAGGGTGTACCTTTAAAGGGCATCTTGTCATGCTCCTTCCTGTCTCCCCTTCCCCTCCAGCTTCCCCTTCCCTCTCCATTCCTTGCTACCAGGAAGTGAGAAACGCTGCTGCCTTGCATTCAAACAAAAACAACGGAATCAGGAAACTATGGACTTGTTTCCTTTAAGCTGCTCTGGTCAAATTCTTATTACAGTGACAGAAAAGCTGGCCCACACAGTACGGACATACTGAAGCCTTCAGGAGTTGACATGATGGGAAACTGGGCTTAGTTATGAGGGCATCAAGTGGGATGGCGAGACTCTGAGGGTGTGAGACTCTGATGGTGCCAGTGCCTTTAAAGGAGCCACAGGGCCCGTGTCTTTCTTGGAACTTTCACAGGCAGGGGCTTCCTGTTCCTGGTCATTTCAGGACCAAAGACCACTGTGTAAGCGTCTTCTGGGAAGGCGGAGGGTGGAGACCTGGGACTTTCCCACATGCCAGCTGGGCCCAGCTTTGCTGCCAGTCTCTGGACTTCTGTATTGAACCCAGCTTAGGTTAAATGACACCTGCTATGGGACTCTTGAGATCCCTGGGTGTCAGTTGATGCCCTTTGGAGGGCCTACGGAGAAGGGCAGAATAAGAGAGGGTAAAAGAACACTTGAAACAACCCACCTGGCACGTGCCTGCATCAGGACACCAGGGTGGGGCTGTTCAGCCTACTGAGGCCAATTGCCATCTTGGGGGATCTTAGTTAGACAGGGTCAGTGCTCCATCAATAGAAAGGCTTCTACTTAGGGCCAGATCTCAGACTACACTAAACATGGGATGACCTGTTTCCTCAATTTCCCTACTGCATTCTTCTTGCAAACAAGAAGGGGACAGAATGGGGGAAAGGAACGGGCAGTACATAAGTCCTCTGACCTCTCCTGGGGGTCTTCACAGTGCAGACAAAGGGCTTTCTCTTCCATGTTTGTCTGTAGACTTTGCACTGCGGGTAGCCTTGCCCCCCACCTCTCTCCATTCTTGCAGAGGTGTTTCTGCCCCATGGTGAGAGACAGTAAAGTTGTGTCAGGGGATGTGCCTAAGGGTGTGAAGATAAGCATCGGGAGACAGAGTTAAGGTGACCATGAATTCTGTGGCTGACTACACAGTAGGCTCACAAGAACCCACAATGTCCTTGAGCTTTAAGCTGCATGATGTAGGTCTGAGGTAAGTAAATACCAGCTCTGAAACACAGCTGACAAAGAAAACAGCTCTACAATAATTTCACCAGAGGGTTGATTTGGGGGGGGGGGGCAGTGTTCCAATGTCTCTTGAGGCTTCTGAGCAGTACAAGCAGAACAGTCCTGCTGGTCAGGGAATGAAGACCTCCCTCCTGCTAGGAGTGCAAAGATGTCACCACTGAGGCTCTTCCTGCACCAAAGCTGTAACCTCATCGTTACAGAGATATGTCCCACTGGGAGGAGACAGGTCTCAAGCAGCATATTCCAGTGTTGGGAAGGCTGTCAGGTAAAGATAAGATGGGGGTGTACTACTTCCATTTACCAGGACAGAGCATCTTCCTTCAAACATGTTTCTTTATGGGTGTGATGTGCACAGCATCTGAGTTGAGGAAGGGGATCTTGCTTTTATTTTTCTTCAATAAAGTAGTTGAAAGTGCGCAGTGAAGGGAACACAGGAGAGTGGAGAACACATAGGTCAGACACTGCCTAAGACTGTCAGAAGTGAAACTCTACCCTCTGATTGGCTAAACTCACAGCTCAGCGTGGCCTGACAGCATATAGTCCAGAGTTGAGGCCCTTTAGTGGTTTGATCAGGGACACCTCACCTTAGCGGGAAGCACTCTGTGCTCAAAGAATCCCAGCACAGCACACAGCGGTTTGGCAGCAGGCATCTTTGGTAAGCAGAGGAGGTTGGCACTGAAAGAATATAGGCACAGAGCCACGGGCTCCAAGCCTCAGCATCCCTGAATATGAGCAGAGGGAACAGCTTTCAAAGCCACTGCAGCCTCCTGCATCCCAGCTCTTCGTGTCCCTTCTGCCTGCCGTGGCTTTGCTGAAAATAACACATTTCATCATTTGTCATAATTACAAGCATCTGATGACATGAAACACAGGCCCGCCTCCCAGCCTTGCCAAGTCTGTGACAATACAGGGAGCGTGGGCGTGTGAGCCTGTCACCCTGAGATCCCCGAGTTCCGCAAAAGGTCATACGCAACCATGGAGAGCCGTGCCTCCCAAATGCTTGGTGTGCTTACAACAGAACTAACAATTACCAGGTCTTCATCCCACTCTTCTCTGCAACATGGAATTTCCTGCCGTGTGAAGGCCTCGCGTGCAGGAGTAAATTGGTGAACCCTAAGCTTACCAGGATCCTGCAGGTGCGGCTCCCGCCTCCTGCATTGTCTGCACCCCCGCGGGGGTTTCCCTAGACAGCCGCTTCCAAGTTGGCTTCCTTTGCCTTTTGTTTGGATTTTTTTTTTAAATCTCACTTTCAAGAAATCTTAAGGTCTTACGTTTCTCCTTTTTCTGTTTCTTTCACATGGACTTCGACGACAAGTTAAATTAGGGTTTCCCTCAAGATAACCAAATCCACAACCAATGTGAAAGCTTTTGTCTTCAGAGGATTTCTGACCTCTTGACCAAAGTTTCTCCCACTTTCTCCCCTTAGCTTGGGGTCTATGAGTATCTATGGTCAAGGAGTCCACTGCAGATGCCCCTCTCCATCCTCAGCGTCTTTAGGGGAGTTTCTGCAGTTCTTAGGCACAGTTATTGTCTAGCTATTGACTAAGAGAGAGGTTTTATTGCTGAAAGCAGCAGTTCCCAACCTTCCTAATGATGTGATCCTGTAATACAGTTCCTCGTCTTATGGTGACCCCAACCATAAAGTTTATATATATATGTATCGACTTATAGCTATAATTTTTCTACTGTTATGAATCACGATAGATGTAAATATATTTGTTATCAGATGGTCTTGGGTAACCCTTGTGAAAGGGTCATTCGACCCTCTAAAGGGGTCACGACCCCCAGGTAAGATGTAAGGTTTACAAAGATGGCAGAGGTAGGTACTACATACCCTTGGGACTGGGATACTTCTGTGGGTGACAAATTGCAACCTAGGTAACCTCCTTCTCATCCTGGAGACCACTGGGTGAGGTACCCACGCTCGCTCTCCCACTCAGTTCTATTTCCAGGAGCTGCTTTAACTCAGTTGTCAATTATGAATGGACAAGCGTTTCCTGGACTCTGTGCTAGTGACATAACCAGTCTTGCTGGCCAGTCTGTCAACATCTCAATGGTTCCTCAGGCTGTAAGTGTAAGATCCGGACCCTGGCAAGGCTGCTCTGTGAGATTTCTCTCCGTGACTTAGATCAAGGAGACTTTGATCTAACTTTGAGTTTTCTTCACAGGGACCTTCTCTGTGCATGTGTGTACATGTCAATTTAGGCTAATATTGACCCCATCCTTTGTAAAGAGTGTTTTAAATGAGGCTACACTTACTAAAGGTGCTGGGGTTCAGGTTTGATGGGAACATCGTCCAATCCATTGGAAGAATCTATTATTCTGATGGAGTGTGACTTTCTTCATCCTCAACTCCTTACCATCTACCTCGGATGTCTCCATCACTCAAGAAAGGGTCCACTGTATGGCTTCACTATGGCTATGACTGTAGCTCAAGCAAGAGCCAGGGTGAGGTGAGTGGCCTGCTGCTATCAAGACTCTGGCTATCAGCTCTCCCTGTAAAGTCTACAGAGGCTAAGTCTCAATAGGCACAGTTATTGTCTAACTATTGATTGTGAAAAGTTTTATTGTTCAAAGCAGTGGTTCTTAACCTTCCTGATGCTGCAACTCTTTAATATGGTGGTTCATGTTGTGGTGAACCCCCCTCCCCAACTCTAAACATATTTTTGTTGCTACTTTATAACTGTAATTTTGCTACTATTATGAATCATAATGTAAGTTCTCTGATGGATGTTCTGTCGTTCGGCTCGGAGCTCGGAGGGAGGGTGGGGTGGGGTTGGGCATCATCAGAGAAGACTTCAGATAAGATTCTTGCACATGTTTAGGATGAGTGAGTAATTAGCATCAAATGATGTACAAAAGTTCAAGCCAGGGTAGATGGTGACAAGAAATCAAAAAACTTCTTCTGTTTTGCCTCTTTGATACCACCGCTAGCTCCCAAGGTTCCTGACTAACAATGTGAGCTTACTTATCCGACTAAGGGGTACGACTGCGGCAGTTTTCCTGCAGGTATTTTATGTCCCAAGTTTCTTGACAGAACAGGTTGTTGACCTTGCTCCTCCATAACATTGGGTTCTATGAGAAATTAATATCTCAACAGTGGTGGAGAGTGTCCAATGTTCAAGAGTCCTTGTACCGCCAAGTCAGGCCCCCAGTAGGGTGTGAGTCCCTGTACTTATCCCAGCCCCAAGGTGCCAACTCTGTTGGCAGCTAAGCTCCATTGCTCTGCAGACCCACCTTATCCCCTCAGCTTCTCATCTATGGTTGGATCATGAGTCTGCCCTGTTGAAAATCTGAGGCACACCCATGAGCATAGAGTTGACATCCTTCATGAGACATAGCTCATGGGAACACCTCTTACACTTTTTGTACCCTGTGTAGGGGGAACATAGGGTGAGTCCTGGTGTCTATCACAGTATCACCTGTCACTCAGATTGCTAACGGTACATCACACACTTATGAGAAACCAGATTGTGTGTCCCGGGGCTAGGGCCAGAATAGGAAGAGTCTTTCTTTTTTTTTTTTTCCAACTTTTATTAGATAATTTCTTCATTTACATTTCAAGTGTTATCCAGAAAGTTCCCTATACCCTCCCCCTTCCCAGCCCTGCTCCCCTACCCACCCACTCCCACATCTTGGCCCTGGCATTCCCCTGTACTGGGGCATATAAAGTCTGCATGACCAAGGGGCCTCTCTTCCCACTGATGGCCAACTAGGCCATCCTCTTCTATATATGCAGCTAGAGATATGAGCTCAGGGGGTACTAGTTAGTTCATAGTTATTCTTCCACCTATAGGGTTGAAGACCCCTTCAGCTCCTTGGGTACTTTCTCTAGCTCCTTCCTTGGGAACCCTGTGTTCCATCTAATAGCTGACTGTGAGCTTCCACCTCCATGTTTGCCAGGCATTGGTATAGTCTCCCACAAGACAGCTATATCCGGGCCCTTTCAGCACTATCTTGCTGGCATATGCTATAGTGTCTATGTTTGATGGCTGATTGTGGGATGGATCCCTGGCAGCCGCAGTCATTGGGTCCATCCTTTGGATTCAGCTTCACACATGATCTCTTTAACTCTTTCAATGTGTGCTTTGTTCTTAATTCTAGGAAGGGGTGACGCGTCCACATTTTGATCTTCCTTCTTCTTGAGTTTCATGTGTTTAGTAAATTGTATCTTGGGTAGTCTAGGTTTCTGGGCTAACATCCACATATCAGTGAGTACATGTTATGTGAGTTCTTTTGTGATTGGGTTACCTCACTCAGGATGATGGCCTCCAGATCCATCCATCCATTTGCTTAGGAATTTCATATATTTATTGTTTTTAACAGCTGAGTAGTACTCCATTGTGTAAATATACCAAATTTTTTGTATCCATTCCTCTGTTGAGGGACATATGGGTTCTTTCCAGTTTCTGGCTATTATGAATAAGGCTGCTATGAACATAGTGGAACATGTGTCCTTATTACCAGATGGAATATCTTCTGGATATATGCCCTGTAGGGGTATTGCAGGATCTTCCAGTAGTACTATGTCCAATTTTCTGAGGAACCGCCAGACTGATTTCCAGAGTGGTTGAACCAGCTTGCATTCCCACCAACAATGGAGGAGTGTTCCCCTTTCTCAACATCCATGCCAGCATCTGTTGTCACCTGAATTTTTGATCTTAGCTATTCTTACTGGTGTGAGGTGGAATCTCAGGGTTGTTTTGATCTGCATTTCCCTGATGATTAAGGATGTTGAACATTTTTTCAAGTGCTTCTCAGCCATTCGGTATTCCTCAGTTGAGAATTCTTTCTTTAACTTTGTGCCCCACTTTTTTTTCAACTTTTATTAGATATTTTCTTCATTTACATTTCAAGTGTTATCCAGAAAGTTCCCTATACCCTTCCCCCTCCCGGCCCTGCTCCCCTACCCATCCGCTCCCACTTCTTGGCCCTGGCGTTCCCCTGTATTGGGGCATATAAAGTCTGCATGACCAAGGGGTCTCTCTTCCCACTGATGGCCAACTAGGCCATCCTCTTCTATATATGCAGCTAGAGACATGAGCTCAGAGGGTACTAGTTAGTTCACCAAGATGGTTGAAGACCCCTTCAGCTCCTTGGGTACTTTCTCTAGCTCCTTCTTCCTTGGGAATCCTGTGTTCCATCTAATAGCTGACTGTTAGCTTCCACCTCCATGTTTGCCAGGCATTGGTATATTTTCCCCTGAGACAGCTATATCCGGGCCCTTTCAGCACCATCTTGCTGGCATATAGGGGCTGGTGAGATGGCTCAGCAGGTAAGAGCACCGACTGCTCTTTCGAAGGTCCCGAGTTCAAATCCCAGCAACCACATGGTGGCTCACAACCATCCGTAACGAAATCTGTGCCCCACTTTTTAATGGGGATATTTGATTTTCTGGTGTCCACCTTCTTGAGTTCTTTATATATATTGGATATCAGTCCCCTATCTGCTTTAGGATTGGTAAAGATCCTTTTCCAATCAGTTGGTGGCCGTTTTGTCTTGTTGACAGTATCTTTTTGTCTTACAGAAGCTTTGCAACTTTATGAGGTCCCATTTGTCAATTCTTGATCTTGCAGCACAAGCCTTTGCTGTTTTGTTCAGGAATTTTTCCCCAGTGCCCATATCTTCGAGGCTTTCCCCCACTTTCTCCTCTCTAAGTTTCAGTGTCTCTGGTTTTATGTGGAGGTCCTTCAACCACTTAGACTTGACCTTCGTACAAGGAGATAAGAATGGATCAATTCCCAGTCTTCTACATGATAGCTGCCAGTTGTGCTAGCACCATATGTTGAAAAGGCTGTCTTTTTTCCACTGGATAGTTTTAGCTCCCTTGTCAAAGATCAGGTGACCATAGGTGTGTGGATTCATTTCTGGGTCTTCGATCCTATTCCATTGATCTACCTGTCTGTTGCTATACCAGTACCATGCAGTTTTTGTTACGATTGCTCTGTAGTACAGCTTGAGGTCAGGCATGGTGATTCCACCAGAGGTTCTTTTATTGTTGAGAAGAGTTTTCGCTAGTCTAGGTTTTTTGTTATTCCAGATGAACTTGCTAATTATCTTTTCTAGATCCTTGAAGAATTGAGTTGGAATATTGATGGGGATTGCATTGAATCTGTAGATAGCTTTTGGCACGATAGCCATTTTTACTATATTGATTCTACCAATCCATGAGCATGGGAGATCCTTCCATCTTCTGAGATCTTCCTCAATTTCTTTCTTCAGAGACTTGAAGTTCTTGTCATACAAATCTTTCACTTCCTTCATAAGAGTCACACCAAGATATTTTATATTGTTAATGACTATTGTGAAGGGTGATGTTTCCTTGATCTCTTTCTCAGCCAGTTCATCCTTTGTATAGAGAAAGGCCATCGATTTGTTTGAGTTAATTCTATATCCAGCTACTGCACTAAAGCTGTTTATCAGGTTTAGGAGTGCTCAATTGTTTTTTAAGCAACCCCTTTCCCTAAATAAATTTCATCATTAAAACACTGCTTTCTTTTTACTGGGACAGTGCAAAAAATTCTATAAAACACAGAGGCTTGACAGATGAAGAGAGTAGAAAGATACAACCATCTCTGCAATCCAGGCTCTCATTCCCTAAGGATGGTACAATATCTCTATCTCTATCTCTATCTCTATCTCTATCTCTATCTCTATCTCTATCTCTATCTCTATCTCTATCTCTTTATGTCTATGTCTATGTCTATCTCTATCTCTTTATGTCTATGTCTATCTCTATCTCTATCTATCTCTGTGGTAGTTTATTACTATTTTAAAGGTCCAAGTCTCATCCTCCAGGCCGTCACATCCTCTTTGTTCTATCAGAACGGCTTTCTCCATTGCTGAGTCCCAGTTCCTGTAAGGTAGTGGCTGAGCTGCCAATGAAAATCATGAATTGCACCCAGGATATGCTTTCAGAACACCTGAGCCTGTAACATCAGTTCTGTTGCCAACCCCTGAGCCTTTTGAGCTCCCAGAACATTTGTGTCTCAGTAGACATCCCAGATGGGGTTCTTGTGGTGGAAGTCCTGATGTGAGGAGCTGTCCAGGTGCTGAAGCTGGTGACATTCTCCTCACCCTTTCATCAAGGTCTTATATGTTAAAATATTGGCACTAGAACCTCACATGTTGCCATCCTCTTGGCACCATGTGACTACTAACACTCTGACAAGAGAACAATAGATGGCAAAAGAGACATTGTTCCAAATGTCAGGAACATGCTTTAAAATACAATCCACACTACTTTTGGGTTGAAGCTTACTATGGCCTTGCAGTCCAGCCTGAAGGGCTACTTTGACTTCTCTCTGGTCCCTTCTCTCTTTTTACCTTCTTCCAGTCTACCTTTTCTGTAGGAAGCTGTCCCCTGAGGACAATAAGCTTGCATTTTAAATAAAGCCAGAAATTTAATACAAATTTAGCTGTGTTAAATATTAAACAGTTCATACCATACATTAGAAAACGCTGTACAATCTGGTTCTATTGTATAGAAATCAAGACTTAATCATGTGTTTTTGCCTTTCTCAACTTTGATTGTGACATTTCCTTTTTTGTCTTTTTTCTTTTCCTTTTTTTTAATCCACTGTGATTTTAAATCTAGTCAACATCTCCACTCTGTGCTTTATAGAAATACTCAAGAGTTTTTAGGTTTCATTTTGTTAACATCTTTATGATGCATCCACCAAATGTAATTTTATAATAAAAGACTATAACACATAGCTGTTTTAACAATTATAGTTTAATGTTTGTGTTTTAATTTGCCACCCACAAAAGAAGAGCTATTTTGTCATCTTATATTGTGGAGTAATCTCTCAGTTGGGGGAGCCATCAGAGAACAGCATGTCCTTCCCCTCAGCAACTTTGTGGGTCCCTTCCCACAACTGAAGAACAATGCCCACGACCAGGAGCTGATCATGAGTGTAGCCCCTGACCTTGTTTAGATTGTGATGTTTTCTGTATGTGTGTTTGTGGGGGTGTGTGTGTGAATGAGTATATGCCTGTGTGTGTGAGTGTGTGTGTTTGTGAGTGTGAATATGCATGTGTGTGTGTGAGTGTGTGTACCTGTGTGTAAGTGTGTGTGTAGGTGAGTGTGTGCTTAGCAAATAGCCTTCTAAGTGTGTGCATGTTTATTCAGTTCCATATTGCAATCACAATCATAGATTTGTGATGAGCTTTGAAGCAATGATATCAGCATATGTTTCTCAGGCTCCAGTTTTGCAGTATGACAGTCACTGACCATTATGCATCTTTATAAATTTTCCATTTCAAGAATGACACAAACATGCAATAGCTTTGAGTTTGACTTTTACTACATGACACAATTGCATTGAGATGGTTCTGAGCAGTCAGCATGGCACAGATGGACCACATATAGACTCTCATTGTTTCCAGCTTTTAATTATTATATAGAGATCTGCTATTAGCTCTATGTTAAGTTTATTGTTTGAAAACACCACATTTCTCTATGTGCCTATGCTTACATTCTGAAATGTCCTCATGCGTCTGGGCACCTGATCCCAGCTAGTGGCCCTAATTTGGAAGGTTGTGGGACTTGACTATAGGAGGGGAGTCAGTTCTGTCCTTATTCTTTGATTTCTGACAAAGATTCATAATGGTCTGTGGTTGTCATACCACAAGATAGGAGCCTGAGAAACATATGAAACATATGCTGAAAACATTGCTTTAGAGCTCATCACAAATCTGTGAATGCCATTGCAATATGGAACTGAATAAGCACGCACACACACACACACACACACACACACACACACACACACACACACTGCTATGAGAAATGGCAGCTACATGTTCCTGTCACCATAGGTGGAGACCCTCCCCTTGCTCTGCTTTCCCTCCATGACAAACTATAATCCACTGAATCCATGAGCCTAGATATACTATTCTTCCTTTAAATTATGTCTGTCATGTTCTTTATCACAGTGGCAATGAAGGCAAATAACAGAAAGGTCAAATACCTTCCAGGGATTGAATGAGAACTGTCCCGTAGGCTTGAATGTTTGAAGGTTTAGTCACACGTTAGTGGACTGTTGGGGATTATTAGAAGGTGTTGGAGAAGATGTGTCACTGAGAGAAGAGTTTGAGCTCTCAAAAGCCCATGCCATGTTTAGTCTCTATCTGCTGCCTGTTGCCTGAAGATCAGGATGTAAAGCTCTTAGTTGTTGCTCCAGTGCCACATCCATGTGCTTCCCAACATGATGATCAAGGAATAATACTCCAAATCTGTAAGCAAGCTCCTTGTTAAATGCTTTATTTTAAAAGAAAAACATGTATGTGGATCCATGAGCATGGCTCATAGTCAGTTGTCTGGCTATTCTAACAATGACTGCCTCACAACAGAAAATCCAAGAATCCAAAAGTTGTCCTGTTCATGAAGCTGGATGACTCAGAGGGTCTTTGATATACACGAGAATCAGGAAGAAGTAGGCTATAATGCCAGTGAAGGAATGAACGGAAGTTGTCAACAAGAGTGAGGGCAAGAAGGCAAAGAGCAACAGCTTCCTGCTTCCCTGTTCATAACTACAACCAGATGTTCTGGTCCAGTTTAAGGTGAGCCTTTCCAACTTAAATGATCCAATCAAGAAAAATTCCTCACCAAGCATCTTGATTGTGGGTTAATTCTAGGTAATTAAGTTGACAACCAAGAATATCCATCATATATGCCCAGTGATTTGCTGTTTGCAGGAAGATGCCCATGTTTAGAGATTTTAAAAAACTCATAAGCTGTTCCAGAGTGCTGTTTGATTCTGAATTCCTAGCTGCATGAGCCATCCAGCTTCTTTTGCATCCTTGTAAGTAGTAGAAAACCACTAATAGAAAACTATCAATGCTTAAGTTACAAATTCAGTTACTCTAATGGTTATGAAATTTCAGACTGTCACTCACTTCAGTAGCATTTTGGTACACGTGAACTCTAACTCTACCCACTCTACCCGTCTGCTTCTATGAGGCTGGATTTATGGGTGCACAGCTACTGTGACTTGACAATGACATTCTTGTAGCTGTGCTCTGCAGCGACACCTGCTTGAGTCTTACACTGGTGCTTCACATCTCTTTCTGAACCTTTACTGTATTCCTAGAGGTTATAAATAAAGAGTAATTTTCTTGAATAACAATAAGCTTTTTTGTTTCATTGTGTTTTTTAGGCCTTTCCTTTTTTAAATTTTTAAAAAATACTTTATTACTTCCTTCCTTCTGCTTGATTCTGTTTGTTTTATGGTTTTAGATATTGATGTTAGAACCTAAGTATTGATTCAAGTCATTTTTTTTTGTCTTGTGGTATAAATATGTATGTCTATAAATTTCCTTTTCATCATAAGTTTGGTGCATCTCACATACTATATGACCTGTGTATTCTCATTTTCATTTGGCATTAGGAGTGTGCACATGCCAGAATTTTTGCTACTTCTCAGTGGAATCACCTTTCTTATCATAATGTAATAGCCCTCCTTTAAAAATTGTTTATCTTGCTTTATCTGATATTAGTATAACAACTACTAGTTTTAAAAATTAAAATGCTATTTAAATTATCTTAGCTAGCTAGACCTCTCTATGACAAAACTGAAACTCTCCTTCCTTAACAGATATACATTCATTCACAGACAAACAGTTATGGATGGCAGCATAGCAAAGGACACAGGCTCACACACATCAAAACTACCTTCTCTTTTTAAATTTTTTTACTCAGATGAATAGCACTTAGATTTCCTGTAGATCAAAGCGAGAATGAACCATGTTTGAGAGCTTTGCATAGCTCTCCTCTCTTCTGTCCACTTTTAATGGATGCATGTATGTTGATGGATCATGCTGGTGTCTATTTTCATTTACTTTTTATGTCACTGTCATTTTGAGTAGACAAACACTATATTTACAACAAGCACCCAGGTCTTTGTACTTCCTGCCTGTGGCTACCAAGTCAGTATTCTGAAACATTCATAGCACCATACGCCTTTTAACCCCTGTGCCTTGATTTCCACAGAAGAATAACTGCACATGAGCAAGCAAAGGACCTCACCATTGCAGTACCCTAACTCCACTCACATCTGAGAGTGCATTGTTCCATCTTACTGAGAAACCCTGATCCTCTACTCTACTCCTATGTCCTTGTCCCTGCCACTGTGAGACACTTTATTCCAGGATCCCAGTGAAGGACTACTCTAAGCAGACTTGGTGCTTCAGAGTGACGATCCTCTCTTGGTCACCACTGTGGCTCCCTTTCAGCACTAGATTTACTATATGAGACCAGACCATTGTTAATGTTGCCACCTGTGCTGGCATATGGGGACACCCAGAGAGCCCAAGAAGGCTGTTTGCTAAGCAGAGAGTAGGACTTGTTTATGACTAAAACCAAAATGTGGAAGTCTGTGAGATCAGACTCACTGAAAAATCCACCATAATTCCCAAACAGTAAAAGCCTACTTATTCAAAAGATTTTTTTAAATTTATACTGAGCATACATATTTATCTTATCTATAAGAATCAACCAATCACATACATCAAGTTGAGTGGTCCTGACTCTGAATTTTGTGGTAGGTGAAGATATTGAGGAACTCACATACACTTCTGTCCTCAGGTAGATAGTCACTATACCAACAGTGAGGTTGTTGGTTTCAACTACAAGTCTGTGTGGATCACTTCCTGGAATCTAAACCACAGCCCCATAATACAGATATTCGCTGTCTCCACCTTGCAGTGGGAGAGACTGAAACTTTCAAACATTAAACAACTTGCTTAAGGCATTCACAGTGACAGAGGTAGTCCTTGTGTATATGCATGACCCAATAGGAAAAGTACAAACTTCAGCATCTAAAAACAAGGCTATGAGACATCCACATGTTGGAGTCTTACCCCCTCCCCCATGAAGCCATTTGTTGTTCAATTTGACACCAGAAATAACTAACTATTCAGGACAATGAAATTTCAGCTTTGCTTTTCTTTCAGATGTAAGCCTTTAATTCTCATAGCTAGTCATCATTAGCTTGAAAGGTGTCTTGGATGAGCCCTGAGATAGGTTTTTACACATGGAGGGCAAGTAAGCCTTTTAGTTCATTGACTAGAAGTCTCAAAACAATTCCTTCCACTGCCTTCTAGTGATAGCATCAATCTATGGGAGAGAAGAGAAGCAGCCAGAATCACAGAGGCCTGTGGGAAAGCAGACAGGGATGGGAGTACATCTAAGGGCAGACTGTGATGCCCTACTTGGTGGCAGGAATGGATGAGGTATGCAAAGCCCTTCTTCACTTTGACAGAGTGTGACAAAGAGAGAGGAGTTACTGAGAGGGAGAGCCTGAACCATTGGTAAGACATAAAAATGGGATTTAGGGTCAAGGTGAACTCAGAGAAAACTGCTACTTTCTTCATTGCACCTATTAGACTTAACTGCAAACTTTGAACTTACTGATTATTTTACTATTTAAATAATGTTAAAAAAACTAGAATGCTTCATTTGAGAAATGCACACAGTGTGCTTGGAGGGGGAACCCCAACAATCTCTTGAAGGGTGATATTATCAGGAAAGGGCATTCATGTCTCTACACCACTCTGTTGTAGGGAGCAAGGCCCCATGAAAGTGTTGTGTGTTCATCAGGCCTGTATATGTGTGCTCCATGAAAGTGTTGTGTGTGTCAGGCCTGTATGTGTGTGCCCCATGAAAATGGTGTGTGTGTGTGTGTGTGTGTGTGTGTGTGTGTGTGTGTGTGCCTCATAGTTCTAGGTCAGGACTTAGAGACATGGTTAAGTGCAGAAATTGTAGTTGTGGGCTTGCCTCTTCATCGTTAAGTCATACTGTACAGAATGCCCCTGTTTCCTGCGTCCTGGAAGCATGCATCTGGGAGTTGGAGGCAGACAGGGTTCCTGTGAGGAGCAAAGTGAGTCCTCTCTGGGAAAACATGGAATGTGGAAACATCACGGACCCAACAAAGAAGCTGGAGCAAGCTGGATGCCCTGTGCGTTTCTGACAGCCACAGAGGAATCAACACCTGGGTTCCTCTGAAGGACACAAGAAGCACTATGTTCTTCAACTCAACACCGAGTAGGGTGCTGTCTTTCTTGAGGCAAACCTCAAGGTTATGTTTAGAAACTTAAGTCAGGCCCGGTGTGGTGGCACACACCTTTAATCCCAGCACTCGGGAGGCAGAGGCAGGCAGATTTCTGAGTTCAAGGTCAGCCTGGTCTACAAAGTGAGTTCCAGGACAGCCAGGGCTATACAGAGAAAAACCTCTCTCAAAAAAACAAAACAAAACAACAACAACAAAAAAAAAAAAACAAGGAAGAGGCCCTGTCTGGAGGAAGAGCTTTCTAGCCCCAAGTCTGGATTGAGAGGAGAGACTGGCACTACTGTTAGCTACTTCTAATGTCCTGTGGACTAGAAGCATGAGAGACCTTTCCTTGTTAATTATTTCTTGTTATCAGTGTAGGTGTTCTTTAGGTTCAGGGAACAACCTGCGGCGGCCTCAGACCAGGACCTTTGGTTATGCCCAGCTCACTGCTGCTGGCTTCTGCTGTAGCGTCCTGAGAGGTGGGCCTTCTCACCTCATACTAGCTCTTTGTAGATTTGAGGTTATGCTTCCCAAGGGTGGAAAGAATGGTATTTTTTTCATCTCCCAGGGCCATTCTAAAATCAGATAAGAAGTCACCACAAATGCCAAACACATTAATTTTTTTTTTTGTCACTTTGCCAGGACGTCACCCTATGCTCACCTGCCTCTGACAATGGCTAATTGTGGTGATTAAGAAGAGAGGGACATATGATTGCTATCTGTCTCTTCTCTGCCCTGAGACAATCGGCAGGGACAGTGGCGATGGGTGAGCTCTTGGCTGGCTGCCATCTGAGGGTGACCCCCGATCTCCTCATTAGCCACTCAGGTCTCCAGAGCACTGGTTCTTTAATCATTACCTGAGTCCCCGAGTTCATGTGTGGAGATAAACAACGAGATGCCAGAGAGGCTGCAGGTTGGAGGATGTGAGCTACACACTCCTGGGGTGGGGTCCAGGCATGGGGTCACCGACGGGGCAAGCTTTTGTGGCAGGCTGCTCGCACAAGCAAATGCTTTGAATGTTCTGTGCATGGCACCCACTGAGTTTTTGTTTCGTCCAGCAGCTGGAAGGCATTGCTACACCCAGTCCCTTTCTTTCCAGTCAGAGCAGGGAGCAGATGCTGACCTGATTCAGGGCCTCCTCTGAGACAGGAAGACTAACATTCCTCCATGAAGGAGACCCCACCTTGTGAGACCCGGTGCCTCCACCCACACCCTCTCTGTCCTGTAGTTGGAAGCCCAGGGGTTCTGCCTCTCTCTGCCACCTTCCAATTTTCTGCAGACAGTCTCAGAAAGCTGATGGCCACATCACCCGGTGCCAGTGTAAATGAGCCCCATTCATTTCCTGCCGCTGGCATATGGCATGTCATTGTCCTTGGTCACCGAGGCAGAAGTGATGCAATTTGTTGGCATGTCTTGCCACAGCACAGACTACTCATCCCACTGAGCCCCAGAAAACAACAGAAGTCGAGAAAGGGCAGCCAAAACCGTCACGGCTTCATCACAAAGGCACCCGGGGCTGGGAGCTGGGAAATAAAGCCCGCATGTCTCCATGTCTTCATAGAAAGCAGGGCAAGGGATCTTGGGATGTTTCCCCTTCTTCTCTAACTGCAAAGACACCCATGTCACTGGTACTCCAAACCCTTTTTGGGATGCCATTTGGAACAGATGTTTCCTGACCACACAGTTTCTCCCCTCTTCCCTCAACCCCATAGACACTCACACAGGTAAATGGTGAGCAGTCTGGGTCATGCTGTGAGGGGGTGAAGAGGACTTCTGAAAGAATCCATCCATTGCTTGGACAGCAAGGTCCAAACGGAGGGAAGGTATCACCTACAGGCTTGTGTGGAGGTCACACCCTCCTCCAACTTGGGACTTTTCAGAACAAACTATAGTGATCATCTAAGCTCTGGATTCATACAGTAGTGAGGGTGACAATGTGAAGTCCAGGGCCCAGGCATTGCTTCTCATAGTGGATCTGAGTAGGGCCCCATGCCACTCACTTGCCATGGAAGATGTCACACTGAGTATTCTGCACTGTTGCTGAGTCATGCTTACAGGGGTGGGGAGCTCAGCATGCCCTCCAGTGCCTCAGCTAGAGACAAATTCTTTGCATGAACATGGGCAATGGGGGAGGACAGAGCTGTGTTAGTGTCTGGGGCTGACTCAAGGCCATGGACTTGTAGAAAGCTGGACTGAGAAGGATGCCTGCCTAATGGCAGAGAGGTCTAGTGAGACCCTGTGCTCATCAGTAATCCTCTCTCATGTCTGACTCCCAGCTCTGGCTCCTCCCAGCTTAGATGCTCTCACATCTGTAGCCCCAGCCCCTCATCACTTATCACTAGTGTGCCAGGAGATTGGGAGCTTTGAGCTTCTTTTGCTGGATGCATAGGCTGGCTGCTCAGTGCTGGGACTGAGTGGTATGTGAAGTGAGTGGGGGACCATGTAGAAGTGGCAATGACATGAATCTCATGATCTGGTCAATGACAGTTGGATCTGAGGCCAGGAGCCTCAGGCACAGCACAGAGTGGCAGGGTAGACTCACATCAGCTGCTCTACTCTGCAAGTAAGTGCCTTTGGGTTTGGGGACAATTCTCTCTGCCTTGATCAATGTCACCGTGGATGGAGCTCCATGCAGAGAAGTACTTACTCAAGGCATCGTGATGGATTTATAGGATTTTTGTCTCAGAAGGTTAAAAGACAGGATAAATAAATTATTTTTGAGCTTAAAAATAATGACCATGGGGCTAGAACATGGTGGCTCACGTTCTGGGGAAATTGAAAAGCTTTCCATATTAGAAGGCAAGGAAGAGCATCTTCCTACTTCTTGAAAGACAGTCTGTCACTATCAGTAGTGGTTAACATTCCCTGTCCACTAGATTTGATTGGATTTATAATCATTTAGTAGGCACACCTTTGGGGGTGCTTCTGAGGTTGTTTCCAGAGATGTTTAAGCAAGGAGGGAAGATCTACCCTGGATGTGGCAGCATCAGTGGACTGGGTTCTTAAATCAAATAAGAAGAAAGTAATTTGAATACCAGCATTCATTTCCCGGTGTTTCCTGGCTACAGGGAGGCCAGTGACTTCACAGGTCCGACCTCGATGCTTTCCTTGCTGCTTTTGTAAGGTTGTCTTTGCCACGAGATGAGTAATTAAAACACTACTTTAATCTCCTCTTAGTAGAAGGGATAAAGATAGTAACTCAAAAATGAAGATGAACCAGGGTTGGTGGCCTAGTGCAGTTTTAGAGAGAGGACAAGAACCTACAGTATGCATTATCCACAGAGCAAGACTGTCAAGTGTTCTGATGCTAGAAATAGACTTGGATGGCCGAGTCTCTCCCCTCCAAAGCCCCAAAGTCTCCTAGGTAAGGAGACTCTGCTTTTAGTAAAGTGGGATGGGGAAGCTTCCCTCTGCTTAGTCCACTATGTAAAAGGAGCCCTGTGCATCACACATATTACATAAAGAACAATGGGTTGAGATTTCTCTCAGAGGCAGAGAATTCACCCAGCAAGCAAGGGACTAGGGTTCCATTCTCATCACTGAAAGCCAAACCAAACATCCCCACCCCTGGGAAAATCCCATAAAGTTCAGCCTCGGCAGGTGTGAGGAGGAGGGCTTCTCGGCAGACTCAGTACCATCCTGAAGTCACCTCAGTGTCAACATCCCAACTTGGGGGTAAAGAAATGAGATTTTTTTTTGAGGCACAAGCAGGCTCACACACATCCCTCAATGGCCTGGTCATGTCATTGAGGGCCCATGAATGGATAGCCTTACAGGATAAACTTAAAAGGTAACTTCTGTATTGAAGTGAAACAACACGGAGAAGTTAGAACTATCCATGATCATGGTGAGCCAGATAACCTGATAAATATGGATTACAAAGAAATCATGTACACATTACATAAGAACATTTAAAAAGCATCCTCAGCATAGCTTAGCTGGGAAGCTGAAGAGCAGGTTGGTGAGAACGGGGTTGAAGGCTGGGCACAGCTGTGGAGGCAGAGGCATCGTTGAGGAGACCATGGCTGATGGACTTCATGTCAGTATCGTGACCTCTTACAACTCCTGATGGTGAATGTGGCTGTCATGGGTCTCCCTGAAATGTCATCCCTATGCTCATGCTTGAATGATTACTGTTGGATATGTTGTGTGTAGGTATGTCTCTGTACAATCAATTGTTAGCTCTGCACTGGTAAAAGCAGGATGCTGGCATTATTATTATTATTATTATTATTATTATTATTATTATTATTATTTCTATGGCCCATCACCAACCTCATATTTTGTAAATATTCATTATTCCTCACCTGCCTGAGACAATCTAGAACTGTATCTGATTGGCTGTATTAAGGAGCTGACAGCCAATAGGTGGGTAGGAAGTAAGGGACAGAACTTCTGGGCAGAGAGAGGGATGCTGGGAGAAGATTCAGACAGATGCAAGAGGTTCAGCCAGAGGACACAGATAATGGAAGGACGAGGGCAGAGGCAAAGATAGAGATAGAGCTGGCCACATGGTGCCATCATTAGTCCAGTAAGAGCCTCTGGGAGATTGCCCTAGCTGAAAGGCCTGACTTAGAGTTTTACTGCTGTGAACAGAGATACCATGACTAGGGCAACATTTAATTGTGGTTGGCTTACAGGTTCAGAGGTTCAGTCCACTATCATCGAGGTAGAGGCATGGCAGCACTCAGGCAGGCATGGTGCAGGAGGCGCTCAGACTTCTACATCTTCATGTGAAGGCCTGTAGGAGAAGATTGCTCCCACTTGTTTAGGAGGAGGGTCCCAAGGCCACACCCACTCAACAAGGCCACACCCACTCAAGCAAGGCTACATCTACTCAAACAAGGCCTAAGCTTTAAATATTAGGAAGTCTCTGTGTTACTGTTTATATCACTGGTGGCTGTGAGATAATATCGCTATAGATTATCCCCCAACTGTGGTGGGGATCGCTATATTAAAAGTGTAGGGATTTTATGAGGTAGGACTTGGCTAACAGGCAGGGCTCCTTTCAGTGGGCATTCAAAGGTTCTTTGCGCCCTTCCTTCTGGTCTGAAGCTCTCTGCTTCTTGATCCACCGTGATGGCAGAGCTTCTCTCCCAAGCTGCCATCATCTGCAGCTTGACTCTGCTTCCTGCCCTAGGATGGACTGAAATCCTCAGATCTGACTGTGAGTCAACAGGCACATTTTCTCTTAAGTTTCTGTCAGATATTTTGTTGCATCATCAAAAACATAACAGATCAAGAGAACTTATGCCAAGAAGTGGGTTTGTGGCTGGATGTGCCTGAATGGGTGAGTAGTCGGCTTTGGGACTCAGAAGGAGTTTGGCAGTGGGGACTAGAGAACTTGACTGCTCGAAGCAGAACTTAGCATCTGGTGGGTGTTCGGGTCTGACAGAAAGTCAGACAGTAAAGACTGTAGTCATAAAATTTTAGAAGAAACTAAAACTTAAGAATTAAGAATGGAAGTTTTTGACTAGAGGCCATGCGTGTTAGATTCTGCAAAATACCTGGCTATGTTTGCCTGTCTTTTAAACATTTTTTTCTGTTTTTAATTAGATATTTTCTTTATTTACATTTCAAATGTTATCCCCTTTCCTGATTTCCCCTCAGAACCTCCTCTATCCCCTCCCCTCCTTTGCTCCCCAACCCACCCACTCCAGCTTCCTGGCACTGGCATTCCCCTACACTGGGCCATAGAACCTTCACAGGACCAAGGGCCTTTCCTCCCATGGCTAGGGCCATGAGTCCCACCGTGTGCTTTCTTTGTTTGGTGGTTTAGTCTCTGGGAGCTCTGGGGGTACTGGTTAGTTCATATTGTTGTTCCTCCTAGGGGCTGCAAACCCCTTCAGCTCCTTGAGTCCTTTCTCTAGCTCCTTCATTGGGGTCCCTGTGCTCCATCCAATGGATGGCTGTGAACATCCACTTCTGTATTTGTCAGACACTGGCAGAGCCTCTCAGGAGACAGCTATATCAGGCTCCTGTCAGCAAGCACTTGTTGGCATCCACAATAGTGTCTGGGTTTGGTGGTTGTATATGGAATGGATTCCCAGGTGGGGCAGTCTCTGGATAGTCCTTCCTTCAGTCTCTGCTTCACACGTTATCTCTGCAACTCCTTCCATAGGTACTTTATTTTGTTCCCCCTTCTAAGAAGGATCAAAGTATCCACACTTTAGTCTTCCCTCTTCTTGAGTTTTATGTGTTTTCTGAATTGTATCTTGGGTATTCTAAGTTTCTGGGTTAATATTCACTTATCAATGAGTGCATATCATGTGTGTTCTTTGAGAGGAAACAAATTTAAAAGTAATGGACTGATTTATTTGAATGAAGAAATTTCAAGTATATGAGTATACAGGCCATGGAGTAGTTACTATTTGCTGTTTCTAGTCAGATTGTACACTAAGAATTTAGAGGAAGAAAAAGGAGAGACCAGTAAAGTAATGTTTAGAAGGAAAGGACAGTGATTTCATTTACAGTTGCTGTGAACTCTGAGCTTTGCATTAGGGCAATAGGAATGGGTTCAGAGTTTGAGTGAAATGTGGAAACGTATTTAAAGGCTCAGTTAAAGAAGTAAGAGTCCATGAACAACAGAGCACTGGGGGCCCACAGCTCAAATAGGACTGCCTTGGGAAGTGTTTTTTTCTGCATTCAACCACCGCGGCACTTGGAGGCCACTGCAGCCATGGCTAAAGGGGCCCGGCTACCATGAGTTGGTAGCAGAACATGGCATTATTTGGGAGGTGCTTTTTTTTGGTATGCAGAATGCAAGGGGGTTGAGGTCATGGAAGCTAGCACCAAGGTAATAGAGAAAATCTTGTGAGGTGAGGCAATTGGATTCTATGTGACAGGAAGATTAGTGAGGCTCTGACAGTAAAGTCTGGGTAACTACAGAATGTTGGGGGGTATCCACAACATAAGGGAGCCATACTCATTGAGTGAAGTTGGCCTGAGGGAGAGTCCATGTGTGTGACGGGCAGAAAGGACCCAGCAGCTGAGCTATGGAAGTTCCCGGAACTCACCTCATGCCACCATTGGCCACACATGGAGCTGTAGGACTTAATGTGTGTCCTGATGCATTTCAATCTTGCTTTGGTCCAGCTTTTCCTTGATATTTCTCATCTTTTCTCATTCAAAGGGGAATGTTTAATCGGTGCCTTTAACCATTAGAAGCATGTAGCTTGCCTTCTGAATTTATGGACAGTCACATCTATTTCCTTGAGTCTGAGAAGCGACTTGGTTCTTTGGGCTCTTGAATATTTTTGAGACCATTAAGCTACAGTGACTTTGTAGGGGGCTGACTGCATTTTCGCTACAGCATGACCATGAGCCTTTTGGGGTCAAAAAGTGAAAAATTTTCTTGAATGTCAAATGTCTTCCAGAGTCCTGTGTTCTGAGTGGTTGTTTCTCAGCTTGGGAATTATTTTAAAGGCCACAAGGCCTTTAGTGGTGAGGTTTTAAGACAGAAATAGGCTCCTAAGAGGGAGTTTTTGAAGGTTCTATCCATTCTGGTTCTGGTATAGTATTCTCTCTCTCTCTCTCTTTTTTTTTTTGTATGCCATGATGGAAAACTCTGAAACAGTGACCCCCAAATAAATGTTTCCTCCATGAACCTGTGTATGTCAGACATTTTGCTATAGTAATGACTGAAGTTCCTGATACAGCTGTCTATACTTTTGTAAGACATGATTAGGGAGAAGCAGGGTAAGGGTAAGGGGATCTATGTGCAACTCCTACAAATGTCTTATGGTCTCCTGACACTGTGAGGCGAAACCTCTTGCTTTTGACCATGGCTCACTGGGGCCAGTTCATAATCGCTCTGCCAACTTGGACAAGCCTTTTCCTTGAGAATCTTTCTCCAGCATTTCTGAAAACTTCAAACACTACTTAGGAGAGAAGACACTTCTAAAAACTTGCCTTCCTGTCAAAGAATCAAAGACCTTAGCTGTGACACACAGCATTGGGGAATATGGTACCTGAAGAGGGCACCTTCTGTAGCCAGACAGGAACTCCAGAGGAATGATAGGGACACCAACGCAACCATAAAACTTTCAACCCCCAATTTAATATGGTTTATAAGAAATGCATGGACTGAGGGAGTGTCCAACCAATAACCAGCCCAACTAGAGACCCATCCCATGGGTAATCACCAACCCCTGACACTGTTAATGATACTCTGTTAAGCTTGCAGACAGGAGTCTAGCGTGGCTGTCCTCTGAGAGGCTCCATCCAGCAGCTGACTCAGACAGATGGACTCTACACTTCCTCAAGGAGTTCTATCCTAGGCCCAGGGGTTCATAGCTTTCAGTTTCACTCATGGCCTGTCTATACTAAGTTACCTCCTCTCCTGTGGACACAAGTACAGAATGATACTTTGCAGAAAGACCTGCCCCAAATGAAAAGCAGGTGGACCACAAGGACCTAGAACACCTCTGTGGCATTCTGGAAGATCACATGTCATTCACAGCAGCAGATGAGACACCCATATGTAGGTGCCTGCTTCCTATCCTGCTGGTACATGTCTCTCTAGGTTCCATATTCTAAGTCCACACAAAGGAACACATTTTGCCACCTCTCAAGGGCACTCGTTCCCTGGTCCATAAAACTAAAGTATTGGGTACCATGGTCTAATTCTATCTGGAAGCTTCTCTGTGGATGCTTGCAGCCTCATTTAGAAATATCTGACTTGGGGACTATTGTCTCTCCTATTTTCAGAATTAATGATGCTTTGGTTTGTGTAGAGATTTCCATGAGTGGCCCCCAAAGGTAAATGTGAGTCTCTGTCACCTGTCTCTGATTCTCAGGGAGAAGGGGTTTGACTATTTTACCTTGCACCCTTCGTGTTCTCATCAGATCTAGAAGCTCCTAGTGAGCTGTTTGGTGTTAGGGCAGTAGGAGGGTGTGCCTTTCTGCTTTGGGGCTCCAGGCTTCTCTTCACAGATCTCAGTGGTAGGACCAGCATATAAGTGAGCATTCGCACATCTGCTGACCCATGTTCCTTAGCCAAGAATCCTGTCTCCCCATCCGGTCCTTCCCAGACTCCCTAAAGGCTACCTCTATCTTGATGGGGTGAGGCAAGCAGAGAATGGGAGTGGATTCAAGGGGGTGCGTCTCAATAGATATAATTCAGAATTTAAAAATTCCTTCATTAAATGATAGTCCTTCCCTCGGGAGTTAACTGTGCTCAAACATAAGAGTATCCCACTTCTGTGTATGCTTCTTCCAGTCCTCCTAAGCTTTGGCTTCTATCCCATCCAGGATGCCAGCAGATGGACTAGTACTCAGAACATTATAAAAGCACAGCATTGAGTTGGGGAGGCAGAATATGGCCGGGCTAGGTCGCCAGAACAAATGCATACATGGACTGAACTCAGGACAGAGATAATATTTACCAAAAGACACTTTGCTCCAGTAAATATAGCTCAAACTATTCACCTCTTTACAGTAGCAAAAACTTCACTGCACATTCTCTACCAGGTCTAAGGAAGGATTTTAAACAGAAGCAATAATTAGGAAAAATACAAGGTCACAAGAAGCTAATCTAAAAATATGGGGAGAAGATGAACGTAGGAAATGAGTAGGACCTGGGTAAGCAGTACTGATGTTTATCAATGCACAACACAACTAAGTCTCTGATGATGTTAAGATGGGAAAGAATGTAGGAGGAATAGAGAGATGGCAGAGGTCCATAAGGATGGAGTAAGAGGCAGAAAAACAGGGCAGGGCCAGTAAGGTAGCCAGCATATAAGGCAGGGTGCATTGGATTGTGTATGTGCACACAAGTGCATGTGTCTCTGTGTGTGTGTGCATGCACATGTGTATATACATGTATGTATTGTGTGAGTGCATTCATCTCTGTGTGTGAGTGTATGTGTGTGCATGTGAGTATGTGTATGTGCATGTGTATGTGCCTGTATGTGTGTGTATGTGCACATGCACATGCATATGGATGTGTGTGTTCGTGCATGTATGTATGTGCGCATGCATGCATGCATGTGTGTGTGTATGCATGTGCATGGGTGTGTGTTTATGCATGTGTGCACGTGTGTGTGTGTGTGTGTGTGTGTGTGTGTGTGCAGGTGTGCTTGCACATGCATTCATGTGTGGAGGTAGTGGCATTAGGTGTGCTCCATCTTACTCCCCTACAATGTCTGTCTCTCTCTCTCATTGAACCAAGATCTCACCGTTGTTTGATTTTGTTTACTTTTTTCCTGTTACTTGTTTGGCCAAGATGACAGGCTGCAAGCCCCAGAAATCCTTCTGCGTCCTTATAGGAGTGTTCATAGCCATGTCCAGCTTTGTATGTGGTTGCCAGGAATCAGAGCTCAGGTCTTTTACCCACAGAGTCATCTCCACAGTCTCTTACATTTCAGATTGTAAGATCATCATTGAGACTGTTTCCCAGACATGTTTCCAGATGTGGCTTGTGCATAGTGAGATGTTTATGATAATGGTGCAAAGGGATTTTCTGAACACCAGGGGTGTATTCCAGCTGGATGCTGAGGAGGCCTGTGGAACCTGGAGAAGCCTCAGGGCCAGCTCATGCATGAATCCTTCATGACCACTAGGAACAGGATTTGTACTTCTTCCAAATGCTGTCACCTCTGGAGAGACTTTAGATTGTTCCAGAACTTAGAAAACATTTGTTGTTGGAAGTTGTGGTGTTTTGTCCTTGATTAGGGGTGCCGGCGACACACAGGACTGATTTTATGCAAGATCTTCACCCACTTGACCACAAGGCCTTAGGCCAAATGTGAAGAAAGAGGATACTATGGTCATAAAGAAACTGAGAGAGCATCCCACAGCCCCTCCCCACTGGTGGTGAGGGCAGGTCACACTTTCAATTTAAAACACAGTCAGAAGCAAGCAAGGACTAGGGGTCTGAGATCCAAATGGTCTTGTGAAGATCAAAGGTACTGTAACCATGGTTGCCCGGTACCACTTGAATGTGGATTTGTGTATACACTCACTCACACTCCTTCAAATAGCCCCACAGATTGGAACTTACCTTAGATTCTGGGAGCTGGGTGAGGACCATGCTGAGTTACAGTCCATGCTGGACACCTATGACCAAAGATAAGCTCTTACAAGGCTGGATGCAAGGTTTGGGGCTCTAATCACAAGACGAATAAGCCTGAGGATGCACTGTGGCTTCTGAAACAAGAAACAAGGTCACAGTCCCTTCTGCAGGCTTCCATGGAAATGAGGTTTCATATCTTAAGTTGGACTAGGTGCCTGTGTAACCACCTGCAATGGATTTAAGATGTGCTGAGTCATCACTGATTCGGGTTTGCTCCATCAGAGTGAAGGGAGCCTGAGGGGGCTTTCCATGCCAGCCTACCACTCCTTTGTCACCGCTGAGGCAAGAAAGCTGGGAGGCCTCTGTACAGAGACCACCCACAGGTAGGATGGGAGGGGAGCATCCTGCTCATAGCACTAAATTCAGGTGGATTGCTAATCCTGTTTCATGCCTGTTTGTCTGGCGAGAAGGTTTCTTCAATGACTCATGCTTTCTCATTCTAGTGAAATGAACGTACATGGAGAAGCACGTGCACTGCAGAGCCCTGTGAACCTTCCCTTTGGGAAGTCGGACATCGAGGTGAAGGTATGTGGGAGCAGAAACAAGATGTGCATAGAGCTTTCTCACTAGAGGGCCAGAGGGTCACACTGCCCAGGGAGCACGAGCGTTGCTTGTCCTGTACACCCCCCAAGTCAGAATCCCTGCCTTGACAATGGTCCTGCGCACCATAAGGATAAAGTGCCCAGACAGACTTATGGCTTGCATCTCAATCCCAGTTGGTATGCGTTCCTCTTTAAAAACAGCATGTTGGGCCGGGCGTGGTGGCACATGCCTTTAATCCCAGCACTCGGGAGGCAGAGGCAGGCGGATTTCTGAGTTCGAGGCCAGCCTGGTCTACAAAGTGAGTTCCAGGACAGCCAGGGCTATACAGAGAAACCCTGTCTCGAAAAACCAAAATATATATATATATATATGCATGTTTAGGGACATTCAGAGTAATTGTTGGCTTGGAGGACTGACAGGAGCATCCAGCTAAGCTTACACCCATGAAGCCAGTGATATACAATGTGACATACAGAACGAGGGTGTTTCCAGAGAGAATTGTCTAGGCTGTGTGCACAGTTGGAAAGGAGGATGGCTCAGTAATGTCAGTGACATCATTGGCTGACTTAGCTTAGTCTGGTTTTGGTACAACATGGGCTTTGAGGCACAAGGACATGTGATCTCCCCATTGCTGTGGAGAAATCCTGTCTACATAGACACTTCCCTAGGCTGGGGCAGAGGCTAGAGTGCTGTGCTTGTTTGGGCCACCCCTGTGGTGTTCGGACTATTTGGTTTTCTTCTCCTCCCTTGGGAGTATTGAAGCATGCCTGCTGCCCTAAGGACAGGAGCTGCACGTTTTTCTGTGCCCAGGCAGCTGATCCACTCCTGGCCAGCCCTTCCTTTCCAGGACTTCGTAATCAATTCTGATTGCTGGGTCATATGGATTGCTGTGGCCACCCAGGTCTGCGGGTGAGGAGCTGAGATGGCAGGATCAAGACCCCCCCAAAGTTCATCCATTGTGCTCTTATAGACAGAGTGTGAGATGAGCCAATTTAGGTTAAAATATCTCAAACAAATCCTCACCGGTCCTGACGTTCAAGATTGATTTCTTCTCCAGCAAAAATGATTACTTTTCTTGGAGTCCTTCCAAGTGCTGGACTACTGAACTCACAGAGCTAGGAGTACGGAGACAGGGCGCACGGTGGCACAGCAACCAGATCCGCAAAGCTGCCATAGGTACCGACTCTTCACAGGCTGGTGCACTTCATAATTACATGACAAGAGATGACTATGGTCATATATTTTTTCCAGGATGGGGACTCAGAAGGCTCTCTGTATATAAAGGAAAGCAAGCTGCCTTCCAGAAAGAACGTCCTCATGGGCTCCTCTTCTGTTCTGCATGGTCTCACGGCCCTTCTTCCTCTGGGTATCCATATATCACTTGATCATATTCCCTCTGCAATGTCATAGTGGATGAGTTCTACACGACAATTTATTTAGGATCCTTTAAAGGCTCTGATCCCAGCTGTTTCATCAATAGGAACCCAAAGGTCACTGTCAGCATTTTAAACACCTGACTGAAACAGGTGTCTCAGGGGAAAGGGGTGGCCCTAGATCAACCAATGGGACCCATCTCACCAGCTGACTCCTTAAGTATCGAGATGTTCTTGGAGAAAAAGGTTTCTCTTCTAGACTGTAGCATAGCTTCTCCAAGTGCTAGGTTGGCCACTGTCCAGGGCCACAGCACCCTACAGCTCCAGGCTGACACTACCTGCTCTACAGAATACTTCTCCTAAGCTTTGGTAACTACGTGGGAAGTTATTTATTTATTTATTTATTTTATTTTTTATTTTTTTGTTGTTGTTTTAGAATTGGCCTCTTTCTTTGTTTCATTTTCCTTTCTTTTCTGGTTCTTGCCTAGAGAAGTTGGACTGTTGTGGACATTTCTTTCTACAAAATCAGATCACCCCCAGTGGTCTCTCAGTCTGTCTCAGAGGACCACAGATGCAGTGGCAGGGAGCAGCCAGTCCATGTCTGGGATGAGAAGAACTAATTAGGTAGCTGAGAACCCTAGCCCTCTTTCTTCAGATAGTGACCAGTGAATGATGATGTTGCATAGGTATTTTGTCCCCAATGGAACCATTCCATTTAGACTTAGGCAGCGAACAAATCTCATAGGACTAGTAAGCTACTGAAATGTGATGAATAAGGCCCTTCCCCAAGTAAGTGCTGATAATTGCTGGTAGAGGAGGCTCTCCCACCAGCCTAGCTTTCCCACAAGGCCTACAGGAGGTTCACAAGATGTGGCATTGGTTCACCCCGAAGCCAGTGTGGAGTTTGGGGTAAAGAGCCACCTTTGAGGCATCTGTGCTCTCCTAAGCAATCCTTCACCAGTCTTCCTATAAGGAATTCCAGTAAATATGCTGGTCCACTGAGCTAGACTTGTTTGGGATGGTTTCTCTGGTCTGTCACTTTTGTTTGCATCTCCTCAGGAGAAGTAGCAGCATAGCACACACTGTGGGCACCAATCTATGTGGATCCAACAGTGTCACTCACTGTGGGCATGAATTTATGCAGAACCAAACCTATGAACAATAGATGAACTGTAGCTACTCAAAGGAGATCAAGGTATTTCTCCTGCTTACTGTGTGTAATCTCTCCATGACCCTTTCTCTGTGTAAAAGTATTTCTCAGCTCCCTACTCCCTTTCTGACCCACAGGTTTGTCTGGTTGATTAAAGCTGGCTTGATGTTCTGTGAGCAGCTCTCCTGGACATAGCACGTGCTCAGCTGATGCTGTTAAGTCTAGAAGGGAATCATGGGATGGAGGATTCAGTGACCCACCCTGTGATGCTCCTGCTCATGGATATGGAACGACAACTAGCCTTAGAGGAGCAGGGCTGGGGAAGAAGTCTCCCAAGAGGCGTTGAGGGCACAGACAAAGAGTGATCTGTGACATTTGGTTCTCTCAAGGTTCTGTGGTTACCAGCCATAGTTAGACTGTGAGGAATCAGCTTCTCTGGGGGTTTCCAGACTGTCAGGCCACGGCCTTGGCAGCATAAGGGAGACACCATCAGACATTTTTCAGGAGATGCCTCCATTTCAGTTGGCCTGGTGTTTTCTCACATTGCTGGGCATTAGGTTTAGGAGGAAGTCACCAGGGGAAGGCCACATTCTCCTCACTTCTTAGCAAGCTCCAGCTCATCAGTCCAACTCAGGATCAGTGGCTATGCTTGGCCACCTGGTTTAGAGGTGTGTGTGTGTGTGTGTGTGTGTGTGTGTGTGTGTGTGTGTGTCTCCAAAGCACCCCCACCCTAGAATCCCCATCTAAGATCTGGCACCTCTATCATCCCCCTGATGGTGAGACAACACGTGGATAATTTGCAGTTCTCCTTAGTGCTCTGCACAGTGATTTCATCACAGTCCTTTGGTCATTCATATCGGTCTTTATTTGACGTCTGTATTTATAATCCAATGCTACTGCAGTTTTAAAGACTGTCTACTTTGTTTCTTGGAAGCTTTTGATTGCCTTCTGCATTGAGGAGTGTGTTATGTATTCCAGCAAGGACAGTCCCAGCCTCTGGAGTACCTGGGATTACAAGACTCCTCAACCAGGTCCACAAAACAAAGTTTTAAAATCAAGTGAATAGATCCCAGGGATCTTGATCTCTAGGTAACAGGAAAAGTTAAAGTGAGCATAGGAAGAATCTGCCAAGTTGTGTCCAAGCCCCATTTCTTGAAACTTGGTATTCCTTCCAGTTCAGGAAGGGTTTCTTTCCCTGTGGGATCATCTACACAGACAGGCATGCCATGGGCGAAAAATCATATTCATATTTTCCTTTCACATCCAAGTCTTTGTTTATTTTCTTGTCTTATTGTACAGGTGAGCACTTCAGTTAAAACACTCACCAGACCAGTAGAGATGACACTCAGTCTGCTATGTCTTGAGGGAGAGTATGTACATATGATTTCCCCACTAAGGATCATGTTAATAAGTGGGAAATTCCCACTAACGATTGTGTTAATGAGTGGGAGGTTTCCTATAGGCCATCACTACACTGAAGCAATTGTTCTCTGTCATCATCTACATGATTTTCCATCTTAAGTGAGTGTTAGATTTCCCCATATTTGCAAGCAATAAGATTATATGCATTAACTTGGCTTGCTGCTTCACATTATTATCTGATAGCTGACACTGTCGTTATGAATTCACTTATAGTTTGTAACAATGCTAGTTAGCTTTAACTGTCAAATTGATATGACTTGGAACCAACTGGGAAGTGTCCTTGTGAGGAATTACCTAGAAGAGGTTGACCTATTGGTAACGGAGGTATAAAGACCCACTCTGCATGCTGATGGCACCATTTCATGGGATGGGCTTTGACCTGGATGAGAGTAGAGAAAGCTAAGTGAAAGCAAGCAAGCAAACAGTAGCATGGGTGCATTTATATCTCTCTGTGCTTGACTGTAGCTAAGATGTAATTTGTTGCTTGAGTTCTTGCCTTAGCTTCTACTAAAGGATACCATATAACCTCAAACTATGGAGCTAAACTCTTCCTTCTGTTTGCTACTTTTAAAGTATTTTATAACAGAAACAGAAGTGAATCTAGGACAGAAATAGAGCATTTTCTTTTTCTTTTTCTTCTCTTTTCTTTTTTCTTTTTCTTTCTTTCTTTCTTTTTTTTAAAAGGCCTGGTGACCCTTCTTATTTAATTTGGATGCTCGGTAACTATTGAGGCATTCTGTGTTAATGTCTATCTTTGTTGGCCGTTGTGGTTACAGCAGCTAAAACTATAAGCTGGCACTTATGTCAGTAATATATTTGATTCAGTGGCATGTTCCCTGTGCTGACACTGGTGGACAACAGCTGATGTCATTGTATTCAGATTTGTAGCAATGTCAGTACACTGATGACGTAACTTGCCATCTATGATGTCGCATTACTCTGAAGAATTGTCATCCATCCATTATCACACAAGTGCAATAATTACCCATAGATTTTGGTTAATCAATACACTTTATTTCTTCTAAATTGTAAATAATAATAAAAGTAGTTTTGTAAGTATTTAAAATACCTCTTCCTTTTGCTACCATCTTTTCTGACTTCCTTTGTCCCATGGAAGAACATGATAGGTAGATTTCTGGTGTCTCTCACAAAATAGAAGTGATCTACCCAACTTGACGATGCAGTCCCCAAATGACCCCTTTGACATGATTTACATGCAGCAAATAATTCCATACTCAGGGTGGTCAGTGGAGACAGTCTAAGGATGCCAAGGCACTGGAATGTCCCGAGGGCTTTGTGCCAGTCAGTCCTGGGCTGGGTCTGATGCCCACAAGGGGAGCATGCCAGCCATCACACAAGCTGACTTTAATCCAAGGAACTTCAGCAATGATCTTCTTGCTTTGTGCAACGCAGATTTATTGATGGCAGCCACATCTCTGTTTGTTTTTCTTTCTAATCCCTGACAATAGTAGAGAAAATCTACTGAACTAGTTTCCACAGAGAGATATTTTTAAGATATTACTGGAGCTGTAAACATGGGGAGCTGGGTAAAGATCCAGGGTCATGTGTTGTCAGAACATACCATGTACTGCTAACCCCCTTTCCAGTCTCCTCCTTCCTAGAATTCCTGTTCAGACCATGGGACTCAGAGCAGTCCAGAGATGTGTGTCTGCAGGGGGCTCACCTGGCACTTTTGTTTGACATCATAGTTTTAAGAAGACATCTCTACACACGCCCACGTAATTGTAAGCACATTTCTACAGTTTAATATGCCATTGACAGAGAAGGCATGGTAATGAATACATGTACATTCTATTTTTAAATTAAGTGAACTCCAATTTTCTGGTATAATTTATGTTTGTAAGAGGATAAAAACAGCTTACAAAGGAGTCCAAGGAGATAAAAAAATTACTAAGGATCAGGGATTAGTCCTCATCTGTACTTCTCAAGGTCTTGGATTTCATGAACAAGCAAAATTAAAAAAAATGCACAGGACAGATACTGACTTACCAACTATCAAAATTTGTTCAATTAGAATGTCAAATACATTCAACATATAAAATGTCCTATTACTGCCATTGTTAGAAAATTAATGTTGCTTTTATACTTTTCTTCTTCTATTTCCTACTTTTCTGCATCTCAGAGTCAACACGTGCCCCGTTTGCTCACCTCTCTCACAGTGGGGAGAGCAGAACTTCGGTGGCAAGTGGACGCTTTGCATCAGGTGATTCGGGTGTGTGCTTCTGAGCGCTTAGCATAGGAATGTTTCCACATGGGTTTCTGTGCATCATGTGTGTGGTTGTGGTGCATATTCTATATGCACAAATCTGCATGCAGTGTGTACTTGTGTGCTCAAGTACAGTCTTGCATCATCCTTACAGAAGGAAGCCCAGCTTTCCAGAACTTTAGAAACAATCCATACCCACCTGGCTAGCAGTTTCTACAGGACGCCCTTTCCAAATAGAGCCTCAGACAGCCTGCGCTCTGAATAGGGTCTAAACTAGAAGGGGACTTTGGGAACCAGAGAACAGCCAGAACATCCACTGCTGCTTGTATTCCATGCAAGCCCTTGTGTAGCTGCAGACTCTCCACAGGGAGCCATTAAGATTCACATAGCATCTCCTAAGTTTTGAGAGACATTGTCTGGGACATGGAGGGTGTACCCCTGGAGATTCAATAGTGTGCTCATGTCTGAAAGGATATTCATTTCTTCTTACATGGGTTTCAAGAGATGGTGCATAACTTGAGAGACAAGACTCTAGGAACCATGAAGACAGGGCATGGCATAGGCTGTTGCCTGTCACACTTTGCTGCTATCCACAATTGCAGATAGGTACCTGTAAGCACTTTCCATAGTGTAGGAAGCTGTTGATCATCAGAAAGAGACAACAGAAGCAAAGCTGTGAGCAGGCCACTTCAGCACGTGGCTTTCAGGATGAACATGTCTTGGCCAGAGTTAAGACTTGAAGAGGTTCTCTAAAAACAGAATCAGGTGTCTAGAGACCTGAGAGGCTAGCTCTACTAGTGCCAGGTTAGCTTGATCATATGTGCATGGGACCCATCCTCCTAGATCTCCGTTCCCTCTGGTGAATGGAGACTGGGACCATAGCTTGTTTTCTTGACACTTGCTTATGTTCTAACAGCAGCCTGATTTCCTCTGGCTCCCACAGACAGGTTAGCTGTATGGATTCTGAATCTCCTGGTGTTTTCTTGCCCTTGTTTGACAGCAGTAGGGTCTGAACCAATGTCCTGATTGTATAGGAAACTTATAAAAGCTCAGACACCTTCGTAACAGAGGGTGACCGTGTCTCAGATGGTAAGAACATTGACAACAGTCACAAGATCAACTTGCTGTTCAGTTGAAATTTCTTCCAAGAGGGTCGTGGTATGAAATTAATAGGATTACAGATAATCCCCCCAAAGGAGAAGGCTCAGCTCTGAAAACTGACTGATATGTTTCGATAGCACTTAAACATCCTCTCTCACAGAGAGACACAGCTTCCCTGAGCTGTAGGCAGCAGGGGGGCCTTCATCTTTGGACAGATGTATCTCTGTTTCCATCAGAAGTCAGCATGTGTCAGGGTAGAGATTGTGGCTTAAAACAGCCCCATGCCCACAAGTGCTCAGTGGCTGCTTTCTCTACAGTCCTGCATTTAGTAAGAAACACCTAGATACAGACCCATGTGGCTATTCTTAGTGTTGGGAGAAACAAATACCAGGTTTCAACATTGTAAAGTTTTGTAAATAAGTGCCCAACACAAGAAGAGGTGAATTTACATCATCCACATCTTTCACCTTCCCCCTTTCTCCTCTTCTCCTCTTCCTCCTCTTTTCCCCCAGCCACCCTCCTCATCCACCCTCCTCATCCACCTTCCTCCTCATCCACCCTACTCCTCATCCACTTTCCTCTCCATCCACCCTCCTCCCCATCCACTCTCTTCTCCATCTATCTATTCCCCATCCATCCTTCTCCCTGTCCACTTTTCTCCCTGTCTACTCTCCTCCCCATCCACCCTGCTCCCCATCCACCCTGCTCCCCATCCACCCTCCTCCCAATCTGCCCTCCTCCCCATATACCCTCCTCCCCATCCACGCTCCTTTCCATCCATTTTCCTCCCCAACCACCCTCTTCCCCATCCATCCTCCTCCCTGTCCACTTTTCTCCCTGTCCACTCTCCTCCCCATCCACCCTGCTCCCCATCCACCCTGCTCCCCATCCACCTTGCTCCCCATCCACTCTCCTCTCCATCCACCTTCCTCCCCACCCATCTCCCCCATCCATTCTCCTCCCCATCCAACCTTCTCCCCCATCCACTCCTTCCCCATCCACTCTTCTCCCCCACCTACTAACCTCCCCATCTTCCTCTTCTATCCTCTCTCCTCTTCCTCTTGTTCTCATCCCCTTCCTTCTCATCTTAATACTTGTTTTCTCTTCTCTTTCTTCTTTCCTTATCTTCTGAGAAGCTGCAAGTATATTTCTCATTCAATGAAACTTCTTAGAAGTTTTATCCCTCAGTTCTGAAAATCTGTGTAAAGTTAGTGATGTGCTCCATGCTTGTTTTACCTCAGAGGACACATCTACTCTCCGACACTTTCTGGAGTCAGTACTGTTCTCTGAGTACAGGGGCCATGTACATGCACTCCTTTGTTAAAGCCAAAAGGCAATCCCCTTTAAAAATCAATTTGATGCATCTCTTCATTCATTGGTATTAACAATTGCTGTCTGAGGGTTCAGTGGTCCTTAGCCAAACTCCAGCTACAGCAGAAAGTAATGTCTTCAAAATACCAGAAGAAATGGTTGCTATCTATCAGTTTCCTCTTAAGTTAAAATCTTCCGTCTTGGAGGAAAACTTATTTATTATTATTTTTTTTTATTAGATGTTTACTTTATTTACATTTCAAATGTCCCCTTTCCTGGTTTCAACCCTCTGAAAACCTCCTATCCCCTCCCCCTCCCCCTGCTCATCAACCCACCCACACCTGCTTCCTGGCCCTGGCATTCCCCTACACTGGCGCATAGAGCTTTCACAGGACCAAGGGCCTCTGGAAGAAAACTTCTTAAGATATAAGAAGTAAATGGGAAATAAAACAAGAAATTTTAGGACAGGATACTTTTATGAGGGGGCGAAACAACAGTATGTTCTAGGGTAAGATGAAAACTTTTCTGTAGGGAAGATCCTTCAGGAAGTAAATAACTCAAAATAGCTCCAGGAAGTCCCTGAAACGGACCAGACTCACAAGGTTCCTCTTTCTCCATGAGTAAACATAGAGGCTGCTGAGAGTCACCCTTAGACAAGCCAAACAGTAAAAGCCTCCCAGACAAGATGCCTGGAAGAAGCCGTGGCCTGCTGAGCTGCCCAGAAGAAACAAAGGCCCAAGGAGCTGTCTGGAAGGGACACCCACTCTCCAATCTGTTGAGCTGCCTGTAGGGTATACAAGGATTCTAGGCTCCCAGCTTTTGTGAGGTGTCACCCATCTGGAGTATTTTGATTTGGTGCTGATTTAGAGCCATTTCTGTTTCTATGAGTAACCCTTAAACCACATTCTTATGTGCAAGCCCTTGAAAACTCATTGGTTCTCCAAGCTGGACTTTTGTGGTATCGGTACTTTGACTCTTAACACCTTTCTGCCTGGGGTGAATAGATGTTCACATCTCCCTGGAAAGTGTGTGTGTGTGTGTATGTTTGTGTGTGTGTGTGTGTGTGTGTGTGTGTGTGTGTTTGTGGTGAGTAGTGAGACTTACTAGAAGAGGCAGAGGGCTCAGAGGTCCCCTTCAAGTGCTACTTGAGAAAGTTAACTGTATCCCCTGGGCATTAAGCGCCATCCCAATATATTTTTAGCTATATGTTTCCAATGATAGATCATAATTCATGCTACAAAACTTCATAAGGAGGAATTTAACCACCATGGCCCACATGCTCCCATATGCTGCTTGTAGAACTGGTTTGCCACGAACACATGCCTTGGCTCTAGAGCTGTCTTGTCTGGCTCATTGTGTGCTACAGATTCTTTGTAAGGACATGAGCTTTTTCTGCACAGAGAGGATCATGGGTCTTCCCAAGAGCAGCAAGTGACAGCAGGGGTTGAAGTCTTTTAAAAACTCCTTTTTTTTTTTTTTGAGGCTGCTTAGCAAATGAACAAAACAATTTAAATTACCCCTCCAACTTGGAAATATAGAAATTATGGTCTCATTGTAAAAGAAGTGAGCATGTGAATCTCTCCGAGTCGTCTCTTTTATTCTCTCAATTGGAACTGTTTAGGGGGAAGAAAGCAAAACATTAAGTGGAGATCTCAAACACGTGCTTTCTGAAACCCTCCGATATGTGAAAAATCAAATCAAACAACTTTTAATAATACCAGACTGCCAGAGGAAAATAAAACTGAAGCTGCCTCTGCAAAATAAAAAAGCAATTAGCCACTTTCTGATGCTCTTTCTTAGGGATGTACCTCAGGAAAACTAACGACATGAAGCAGAGGAAAAAAAATCCAATTCTTTCTGAAGGAAAAACAAGGGCCTATAACCACAGAAGTGGTGGGAAGGAGTACTTACTCTAAAATACAGCTGCCACTTAAGTCTGCGGAGTTCTGTTCGCAGAGAGGACTCGGGGACCCGTACTATTGGGTGCCCAGGGCCAGGTGTTTAGCAACTGTCTCTTAATAAGCAGATGATGATGTCAGAGAAGGAAGTGGACAACGTAAGGACTCTTGAGAAAGCCTGCTAATAGAGTCCTTCGTAGCATTTTCAGTCTGGTGCTGTGACAATCCTATGACCACAAGCAACCTCTGATGGAGTGAATTTATTTCATCTGCTTCCAGGTCATACTTCATTTTTCATCTGTTTCCAGGTCACACTTCATTATCCAAGAAAGGCAGGGCATAGTCCCTAGACAGGGTCCCTAGAGGAATGTTACTCAGTGGATTTGTTCTAAGGACCTCTTGCTCTGAGGCCATGTCTATCGAGATTTAACCGATAGCCCAGGACCTCCTACCTCGGGAAGGTGCGACACACAGTGGACTAGGTCTTCCTGAGCCAATTTACAGTCTAGAGCATCCTTTAGAGACATGGCCCCATGCCAATTTGATCTAGGCAATCTCTTGATTGAGTTTTATTTTATTTTATTTTATTTTGTCAGCTGTCTATAGGCTGTGTCAGGTTGAAAAATGCTAACCAGAACAACTTTTCCATAACAGACAGATCTCATGCTCCTATCTAGAATTATAATTGGATTTTTACACCAAAAGAACAGGCTTTAAAGAAGTAAGCTTGGGAATGAGGGCCAGCCTGCACTTCAACTTATCAGTGCATCTGTCTCAGTCTCAATTTTGTGTGCCTCCCTGTGTCCTTCCAGCATGATCCACGTGAAGGAATCATGACACGCGTGACTCCCGAGTGTTTGCCCTTGGCTGAGAGTTAGATGACAGTCTAATGACTTTGCTTTGGATTATCAGGAATCTATGCTTCCCAGGCAGACTCAGATGTAAAGATCTTCAGCATACGCCCTTTATCAAAGGTCGCATTCTGGTCGTTAAGCAAGATTGGATGAGCCAAGCTCACGACTTGGCCCAAAGGTAGTATCCACTGTGGCTTGATCTGTGGTGGTAAGAGCTTGCTTTCCAGGTGCTATAGAAAGGAAAGTCTATCCACAATCAATACCAAATGTTTATGGCCTATTTTTAGCTTTTAGATGCACAAGACGACAGTCAATCACTGTGATGACATGTTGTGGTATTCTTTTAAAAAAAAAATGTTCTTCAGATATCCAGCCTGCCCTAAGGAAATTTGGCTAGAGATTAAGAAGTGCTGAGAATTTCAAACCGTGCTAAGATTTCACGTTAATTGATACTTTCCCTTTTAAATGATTGAAATTGGGGACTGTAAAATTGGCTCCGAGGTTCAGAGCATGAGCTGCTCTTATAGGGGACCTGCATTTGAATTCTAGCACCCATATCAAGAAGTTCACAACCATTATAACTCCAGCTCCAGGGAACCTGATGTGTCTGGCCTTTGTGGGCACCGTCCCACTCATACATATACACACAACATATGAACATGCATATGATGGAAAATAATACTTGGGCATTTGATAGACAGCTGTCAGAACCTTCCCTCCTGCCTGGCTACCTTGAGCAGGGTGCTGGCCTGTCAGGCACAGCCTGGCTGCTGTGAGGACTTGATAGATGTTCTGAGGTCCCACCATGGCTACAGGAGACACTGTGACACAGATGTGATGGTGTCCCGACTTCTGAGTTGTGAGGTTTTGCTCCGGCCACAGCTACTCCTAGTAACGTAGTTGTAAAAGTGTCATGGATGAAAAGTGTCTCTGCACTACATTGATTTCAGGATACACGCAGGAGTGGGCTGTCTAGATGGTAAGGTAATTCTGTTTCTGCTCTCCCCTCTGTACTGATTTACACAGTGGCTCTACCAGCTATGTTCCATCAGCAGCGGAGAAGCTACTTTTTGCTCACATCCTCGAGAGTATCTATTGTCATTTATTTTCCTGGTGACAGTCTCTCTGACTGGGGTGAGACTCTTTGCATTGCCCTGGTGGCTCTAGGATGTCAGACATTGGATCATTTCTTGGCCAATTGTAGTCTGAGAACTATCTGTTCAGATCATTAGTGGCTTTATTGATGGGATGTTTTGGAGTCTTTGGTGTTTACGTTTTGGAGTTCATTATAGATTCTACATATTACCACCCCCACCTCCCGAGAGGAATCATGAAAGACACCGTGTTAGTTTATAGTTTGTAGTTTTGTTCTTTTGATTTTGTGCAATCCTATTTGTCATTTCTGAATGTTATTTCCTGTGCTGTTAAAGTCCTCTGTAGAAAGTCCCGGTCTATGCCTGCATCTGTTTGTGGAACCCAATATCAATTTTTTTGTTGTTGTTGAATTTACATCCTATTTTTCTGACTTTTAGTTATTGTTTTTGGCCATTTTGTTGGGATTTTCATCACATTTCTGAATCAGCTGTCATTTCCTTTAGGCTTCTGCA